>JBAMAW010002481.1:0-57361 GCA_037043295.1 Amiota minor
TGAGATAACTCCAGAAGTGAGTGACAAACTCCAACAAATGATGAAAGGTTTAAGTGTGATTTTTGCAGATTCTAACGAGTCACTCCTCTACAACACCAATATAATTGCCACTATTCGCACTGAAAGTGACGAACACATTTATTCAAAAGACTTATTAAAAAATGACATAATTAGACCATCTAGACCCCCTGGATGGGTTGTTGATAAAAAAGGAATTGATGAGTACGGAAAGATAAAGAAACGACTCATCATAGATTTCAGGAAATTAAATGCAAAAACTGTAGATGAGAAATACCCTATCCCCAATTATCAACCATGGGAAAATTCTTTACGACACTGGATCTGAAATCAGGTTTTCATCAAATATTTCTTGCGGAAAAGGACAGAGCGAAAACTGAATTTTAAGTAGCAAATGGCAAATATGAGTTTTGTAGGCTTCCCTTCATATTAAAATGGACCATGTTTGGTTTTGTCTCAATGCATGACATGACATTTCATTTGATTAACATAGCATACCAACAGCACATAACATAGATAACATTACATAGCTGTTTGGTTATACTTCGATCAACGACATATATCATAAGTTAAGCGATAGAAATTAGGTTGCCTCCGTGGCCGAGTGCATAGAGTGGTGTCTCGTAGTGCGCTCCACGTGGGTTCTCGAATCCTGCCCAAGGCAATAATTTCCACTTACTTATGATATACAATTTTTAATTTGCATTTAAATAATAAAAAATGTCACGAAAAATTTCGTTACCTAACAGACCAAAGGGCTATTGACGATGTGTTGAGGGAACAAATAGGAAAGTCATGCTATTTCTATGTAATTATTTTCTCAGAAAACAAGTGGGCATGTCACTTGGGTCTTGCGTAAATTGTTTGAGGCAAACATGAGGGTCTCTAGAGAAAAATAACATTTCTTCAAAAATAGTGTTGAGTACTTAGGTTTTATGGTATTACAACAAGTCCCAATAAGGTAAATGCTATTCATAATTACA
Organism: Amiota minor; assembly: GCA_037043295.1. Taxonomy (NCBI): domain Eukaryota; kingdom Metazoa; phylum Arthropoda; class Insecta; order Diptera; family Drosophilidae; genus Amiota; species Amiota minor. The sequence goes on from JBAMAW010002481.1 coordinate 1,002, forward strand.
CACAACCAGATCATTTTTAGGGCTTGCTAGTTACTTTAGATGCTTCATTAAGGATTTTGCTGTAATAAGAAAACCTCTAACTGATATATTAAAGGATGAGAATGGGAAGGTAAGCGCCAACCAATCAAAGAAAATAACTATAAATTTTAATGAAGAACAAGTTCGAGCTTTCAATAAGTTGAGAGAGGTTTTGGCGTCAGAGGAGGTCATGCTATGATATCCAGATTTCAAAAAGGCATTTGATTTAACAACGAATGCTCCGCTCTAGGCTTAAGAGCTGTTGTATCACAGGAAGGACAGCCAATAACAAGGATTTCCCGAAGCCTGAAGGATAGAGAATTAAGTTTCGCGACCAATGAGGGTAAGCCATCGTCTGGGCCCTTAAGAATCTGAGAAATTACTTGTATGGTGTGAAAAATGAAAACATATTCACAGATCATCAACCACTTACATTCACTGTGTCGGATAGAAATCCAAACGTTAAAATAACACGCTGGAGAGCTTTTATTGATAAGCATAATGCACAAATTTTTCACAAATCTGGAAAAGAAAATTACGTGGCAGATGCATTGTCGCGTCAAAATATTCATGCATTAGAGCAACAAAGACGATCAGATTTCGCTACAGGTCATAGTGAACAATCACTGACTTATACAATCAAGACAATTGATAAACCGGTAAATAATTCTGGAGGAGGCTGATTTTAAAGCAAAACGGGACTTCATTCTTTTTGAGGAAAAAGTTCGACATAAGATTCAATTTATAGACAAAAATATACTAATTGCAGAGGTAAAGCAGGTGGTTAATCCTGAGGTTGTTAACGCCATTCACTGTGAACTACTAGTATTGGTTGCTATCCAACACGATTTGATTAATTGCTTTCCGGACACAAAATTTTGGCATTGATGAACAGATGAACAAAGAGAAAATCATTAATATAGAACATAATCGAGCTCATAGGGCCGCATAAGAAATTGTAAAGCAAATCTTGGGGGACTATTTTCCAAAAATGGTTAAATTAGCTAGTGAGATGGTAACAAGTTGCAAGATCTGCACAAAGGCCAAATGCGATAGGCACCCTAGGAAACTACAGTTTGATGTAACTCCAATATCGTCCTTTGCTGGCGAAATGTTACATGTTGATATCTTTACCACTGATAAAATGTATTTTCTGGCATGTGTGGATAAGTTCTCAAAGTTTGCAATAGTTCAGCCTGTTACGTCCTGAATAATTTTAGACATAAAATCATTGATTATACAGATAATTTCTTTTTTGGGCACCAAAACAATTTATTGTGACAATGAACCAATAAACGCAGAAACTATTATGTCTCTGTTAAAAAACCAGTTTAATGTAGTGAACGCGGCTCCACTTCATAATACATCAAACGGACAGGTCGATCGCGTTTATAGCACTCTCTTGGATATGGCGAGATGCCTCAAGTTGCAAAAAAGAATCAATGATACGGTTGACCTTATATTATTATCAACGGTGGAGTACAATCGATCAGGTCACTCCGCAACAAATAGGAGGCCCGTGCATATAAAAAAATGATGTAGCTGACAAAATTGAAAAAGCGCAACAGGCGCAGTTAGATTGACATAACTCTTCTAGACAAAATAGAGTTTTTGAAGTAGGAGAGCGAGTATTAGTAAAATCTAACAGGAGATTGGGTAATAAGCTAGTGAAGAAAAAATAGAAGCAGATTTGGGAACCACGGTTTTCATCAGAGGGAGGATAGTTCATAAGGGCAATATAAGATTGGGAATATCACTCGTACTAAACATAAATCTTTTCTTTATTTAAGTTTGCCTTACTAATTTTTGTTGCAACAGCTACCCCCAAATTGACCGATTTTACCCATTCAAACTACACTCCGATTATAGATAGAAATGTCATTATCTGGAGTGAAAATTGATACATACGACACTCTACTAATTTAACAACGTATTCCGAAGTAATAATGCTAACTATAACACTTGCAAGGGTCGGTGTGGTTAACCCGACTATATTAGATAATAACAATATCCAAGAAATAATAACCAAGAAATTCACTAGTATATGTATAGTAGAATTAATGAAAGTATCTAGGATTAAATCTTTTCATAATAATAATTTTTTGCATTTTGTCATAAAATTTCCTAAACCTAAGGTAGTTTGTACAAAATTAAGAATTTTTCCGGTACCACATAATGGAACAATACTCCATTCCCATTGGGAACTGCGAACCTGCCATTACAACGACATTCTTCAGGGAAATACCGATCTCAACATGCGCGCAGCAACTCAAAGCTTGCTTACTGCACAAGTCGACCCAGCCATCTTCACGCTATAATGGAAATAGATGATGGCGTCATTATCATTAATGACAGACCGGCCGCGGTGCAAGAGAAAGATATGCCTGTCAAGATTGTCCAGGGAACCTGTCTTATAACATTTGATAGGAACGTTCAAATAAATTCATCTACTTACGTCAACAGAAAGAATATCGTTACAAGAAAGCCAAGCGATATGTTAGCAGCACTCTTAAATATTGCAGATCATCAGGAGATATTAAGCATGCCTTTTCCTCATAGACTACAACATATTGGAGAAATAAACTCAAAACTAGTGCAGAATCCAATATTGTCGAGCGATGCTACACTTGCCATTGTAGCCATTGGTTAGTAGTAGTTCCGAACATTGATGGTAGTCAAGTTAGGTTTAATTTTACAACAATTGTTAGTTTTTAGTTTTTACTTTGATCTTGAACTCAACTGGTGCGCACTTAGTCACCAATAAATAAAAAATAATAAATAATAAAATTATAACTTTCCATAACTTATTAATTTGTACATATGTATATACAGAATTTCAATCATCATTAAGGCTTAATTCCTTTTCAATTAAACGAGCTTCCAAAATTTTCAATTTCAATGAGAGCGCTTTGCTTCAACAAAACAAGCCTCTGCAAATCTTGAAAACATAAATTTTCTGTGTCCTCCGTCTCATGTTGCTTTAGAATTTTTTTCTGCAATAAATGAAAGAAACATTTTGTAAATTCTTTCAGTTTTACGAATACCGGTGTATCATGTATATGAAGAGCACGTCGTTTTTTCGATGTCGCTTGTTATGTGTTCTCTATTGATAACGCTATTGCACTCGCACATTCGCTTGTGTTAGCGCTTTCGTCAATATGGCCAAATAACAGCAAAATAGTAAAACATATATAATTAAAACAAAAGTAACGGCACAAATGATAACGGCATACTTACTCGCAATTTCGTGTAAAGCTGGAATAGATTCTGAAGAGTATATCCAGTAATTCAGATTCACTTTTTTTTAAAACATTTTTTTGATTTCCCGTTTTAAGTTTATCGCTTTTACTTTTTACTGTACATTTCATATTAGAAATTTTTTTTTATAAACCCTTCGTCCGTAATGATTCATGTTTTTTCATGTGAAACATTTTGGGTTTCGGTAGAGTAAAATTTGAAATCGTCATAGGCAATTTTGGTCAACGTTTTGCTTGTCGATCAGACAGAAATTAAGCAACGCGAAAGCAGAAAATTGAATCAAAGGGTTATATCCACTTGTAAGTCCGAAAAAACGTGAAATGAGAGTGAAACGCTTTGCGTATGCACTTTCCTGCTACACACATAAATACCTGAATAGCCTAGTGGATAAATAGCCGGCTCGACCAATGACTCAAAACAACAGAGACCCTCTCTGTTCGGCCCCTCCTTCAGGATAATAAATTGTTTTTTTTTTGTTTTTCTTGTCCTTCTTAATACAACAAAACTCATATTGGGCTAATATAAATTTATTAACGTTTGACAATAAAGATTTATAAATCAAAAAATTGCAAGGGGAGCAACAGAGAAAAAATAGTCAAAGCAAATTAAGTTAATGTGAATGTGTGAGTATGTGTGTTGGCAAGCATCGTTCGTTTGCGATAATGTGCGGGGGAGAGAGAGAGAGAGAGAAGAATTAATACGATACAATATGAAATAAAATGTGATTGAAACTCTTTGACTTGCGAGCGAGATGAAATGAAAGAACAATTGATAAGGTCCTCTCGAGGTTTTTTGGATTTAGAATCAATAATATATAGATCATATTTTAGCTATCATCGACCAATAATCGCCTTATATTAAATAAATTGAATTTTTGTAGTGAAATTTTGCATCAAACTTTCATTAATTCATTTAGTAACATAGTCAACGTGTTTCACATCAAGGGCTCGTGAGTGTTAAGCACACTCACACATTTTTTTTGTATTATATTTATTTAATTTAGCATATAATTAATTTTTTTTTTATTAAAATACTGTTTTGTGTGTTGTTGGAAGAAGTAAATTCAATAGTGCTAGAGAGGAGAATGAAGTGTATAAGGGCTGGTAAAGCAGAAATAAGTTAACGTGTATGTGTGAGTGAGCAGATGCTATTGGCGTTTATTAAAATGTGATGGCAAGGAAGCCGAGGAAGAGAGAAGAATGAAATAGTTAATTCAGAAATAAGTTAAGGCGTATGTGCGAGTGTGTGTCTGGGCATTTTTAATGATCGCGTCGTTTACGAATTTCGTAAAGACTGTCAATTTTTTATTTTTTAAACTTAGAATTTGTGATTTTTACAAAAACGCCTTTGTTTATAAAAATTCTACTATTATTGGTGACAATTGACCGCTTGAATCGAAAATGCGATCAATTTCTCCTTCGCTCATTTTTAGGGTAAGGCCACACATTGAGCGATTAGCGACTGATCGACGGTCGACTAATGTGGCCACAAATCAAGTGACATCGACATTGAGTTATTTAGATGTAAAATGCTACTACAGGCAATTAAAAATAATAAAAAAACGTAGGTTTAGTGTAGACCCCATGTCTAGTAAAGTTCTTCGCACTTCAAGTGATAGCCGTATTAGCATTATGAATATTTCTTTCATCAAGGTAAATGGAACAAATTCGCTTCATTTATTGAAAATTGAGAGCGATCTCTTTTTTGACCAATTTATGCAGTCTATACAAATTCATTATCTTTGCTTCTTTACTTTTGACTCTCAGAGATGCATAAAAATTAAAACTAATTCAATTGCTATTGTGGCCACTACAATGCAGTTTCATAACATTTAACCCTATTCGTACCAGGCTAAATGTGTGACGTTAAGTACCACGTAGTGATAATAAGTCACCAAGTACAAACACTTTAAAAAGCTGTTGTGTATTTAAAAAACCGTAACCAAAATAATTTGTTTTTTATTAAGACATTAATATATGTGTTAGTATATGTATTGTAATAGGGTATAAAATTGTTATGAATTACAATAATTTACACATATAAGGCAAACTACCTTTTGAGAATGTTCGTTACAAATATTTTTGTTGCACAATTCCAAACATTACAATGAAGCTCTTCATTTTTCGTGTGGGCAAAGGGGACATCGAAGACGATTTTTTTTTGGGGGGTGGTGGAGCTGATGAGCTGGACATTATTGTTAAAAAATTTTGTGCCTCGTTAATATATGATATGTTGTTACGCGATAACCCTTTCAAACTTCTATTTTTAATATTTGGCATTATAAGTTCGCGAGTCAATTCCTTCAAAAACAGTTTACGTGACGTACCCTTTTTGGCTTTATTCCAATCCATATCCCATACCTCAGCAATCAAATTTTAAAATTGTGAGGTAGGCAGAAAAAACGACACATTTGATCAAGTGTATCTACGCCACCCTTAGTAGCATTGTAATATAAGTTATCCTGACTTTTTAGTTTTTGAACTACTTCTGCTGCATGGTACATAGTTGAAAGAAGAAGAACAGCTTTTGCTTTTTTTAGGAACATAACTAATAAGAGTTATATTGTTTCTAAATCCGAAAAGGTTGCTCCATAAAAAGTTTGGGGAATACATGCTGTATTTTTCCGCACATGTTAAACGCTTTGAATGAAGATATAAATCCAAATCGAAACTTGTACAGTAGTTATCAAATGTTATGTTTCTGTTCGTAGTCTCGTAGAACTGACAAAGTTGTTTCACAACACTTTGAGCCAAGTTTGTTTGTCTATTGGCACCTTCTTTACCCAGATAGGAATACCATACAATGGATAGCTAGTCTCACTATCACAAAACCACCAAATTTTCATACCATATTTGTCAGGTTTTGATGGCATATATTGGCGTACTGGTACTCTGCCTCTGAATGGAACCAGTTGCTCATCTATGGTCACGTTGGCTCCTGGCATATAACTTTTTTTTAAGTTTTTTATTATTATATTGCAAATATTCCGTATTGCAGCAAATTTACTTTGCAATCGACGATAACTTCTTGTGGCTTTATGATCAATTCTTAAATAGCGTGATAAATCAGAAAATATATTTTTACACATGCACGCTCGAAAAAGTGTACTGACTTACAATGGATCCCAAAATTCTTTGTAATCTGCAACGCCATTTTTCTGTGTTCCTGTTTCAATCAGTAATCCAATATAGGCACGGATAGGTTGTGCATTTCCATTTTTCACCGAGTTGTTTAATAGCATACGTGTTTGTACATTCAACTATTATGTCAATCGATTCTGTATCAAAAATTAGGGAAAATATTCGATTTGTTTACCAGGAGGCAAGATTACTTTATTGCGACTTATTTTTATAATGTTGTGAGCAGGTGTTTTCCCAGCGTTAAAAGGTTTTGGCTGCCATTCAGTACCGTCTTTGTCCACAAACAAATTCTTCTTCTATCTTCTTCTACTTCCTCATCTTCTAAATTTTTTTAATTGCTACCTTTTTAATTTTCCTAAAGAAACTTGATTAATAAAGGAATACTAAAAAAACAGATTTTTGCATTCTATATTTTGAAATTAAAGCGGTTTGAATTTCAAAAGTAACTCAAAGTCACCGCCTGGGACGATTAGGGTTAATATTGTACGTCGCTGAGTTGCTAATCGCTCAATCCGTGGCCTTATGCATACGAAAAAGAGCTTGAGCTCTTTGGTTTAACTCGAGACGTGAGCTGAAGCTCAACAGACTTCACTTAAGCAATTGCTCAACTTTTATGCATTAGGATCAATTTTTTTTTTTTCTTGTGCATTCACTCTGCGCCTCAGTACAAAAAATTCGATCTTGAATTCTTAAAATGCTGAGTGCAGAAAATATTTGCAAAAACTTAAACATTTTGGTTTGTATGTCAGCTATACGATCCAGTAATCCCACGATGGTGAAATTTGAGTGGTTAGTGGCCATACATCAGAAACTTATATCGTCTATATTTCAATTTTCAGAAGGGTACCTTCCATACAAACCCCTATTAAAATTCAGGTTCAGATTAGAAAAACTTTTTTTTTTGTCCTATCGAACTGAAATTTAGACACTATTAGTTTCTGATATAGGCGCTGTACATTTATTGGAATCAGCCAAATCGGCCAACTATGGGTGTACCTCCCATACAAACGCACCATTAAACTACAGGTTCTAATTCGATTTTTTTTTTGGACTATTGAACCAAAATTTACACACTATAAGTTATGAATATAGGCGCGGTACATTTGTTAGAATCAGTAAAATCGGACCACGAGGGTGAGTACCTCCTATACAAACCCCAATCTGGTACGGAACCCTCCGTGTAAGAGTCTGACTCGCACTTGGCCGTTTTTTATTTTTTTTATTTTATTGTTACAATTCGGATTAGGATTCGTCGCTTAGTATTCGAATCCTTTTGGATTGATATTCGAAAGATCCGGATCCAAAAAAAGTGGGATGCGTGCATCACTAGTGCACACAATCTTATTCTGTTTGTTTTGGTTTTGTTAAATTTTCTCACTAGTATTTCTGTGCGCCTGGTTGAAAATTTATTTAGTACCAAATACATAACATGCACATACTACATATATTGCTAATTACTTTATTAACTAATAAATTTGTTTATTCGTATTATCATATTAGATTCTATTATTATTATTTCTTAATAAATATTTTGGATTCGGATTCGTTGAATTCGTACTCGGATTCGGATTCGCGCTCGGATTTCTTATCCGGATCCATTGGATTCGTATTGGGATGCAGATTACTAAGAATACTTTTAAGATCTGGATCTTCAAATCCGAATCCAAGGATTCGTGCATCACTACTAGATACGTCCGCGTCGAGAGTAAATCTCAGTCTGCCTCTGCATGTTTTCTGTCATAATAACAACACCTCGGTTGTGGTTATCGTATGTAACTTTTTTTTATTTTTTATTTATTCACCCCCACTCATTCCCTTGACTGTTTAATAAATCTTATTTGGTTTTATTTATTACTTTTATAGTGCGTCCGAATATTCTGTATTAATAAAAATGTTGACAAACTCAAGTGCTCTATTTATAATGTCACTTAGTCCGTCTGTTGACAAATTCAAGTGAGGGAAACATACTGAGCCTTGCTCTTTGTCTTGCGTGGCCTGAGCGCGGCATAGTAAATAGCATATTGATTGCTGGTATTGCGATGTAGACAAAATAGAGTGGAGTAGTGTTCGGATAACCAAAGTGAGGACAACGACTCGCTTCGCTCGCGCCAACCAGGTGCCAGAAATTATTATTAGCGAAACAATGAATCCGACGTATACATACATTAAACGTGTATTGACTTAACTAACAAATAATAATAACTTCTTGACTGAACTAACAAATACTAATTACCTTACATTCGACAATTGATAATTTTGAGTAACAATTCCTATTAATTAATTGAGATGGATGGATTTTTCTCAGCCCTTTCTTAGGCCTAGCCCATGTCTTCTCTACTGGATTGTGTTGATTTAATAATCTGTCATTAAATTGTATGAGTAGGGCACGTTGTATTTTGTTACGGACATACCATGGGGCACCCACAATTGTACGTAAAATTTTATTTTGCAGTACTTATAGCGTTTTTATGTGGCATGCAGATGCTGTACTCCATATTTGTATGCCATAAGTCCATGTTGGCTTTACGATCTGATGAGAATTTTATAGTTCACCGAGTGTTTACTTTTATCATTTAGCATGCAATGGAGCTTCTGTTTCGCAGCAAATTTGGCGTCGATTCTACGAATGTGGTGTGCTTAAATAAGTTTATACACCTACAATAGGTACTAGTACATGCTTGATTTTGGTATGGGACTATTTTTGAATGTAACATCTCGGTAATTCTCTCTCTGAGGTGTAAATAATACATTTGTACATTTTTTCGTAGTTGTTGAAGATGTTCCACTTCTTTGACCAAACATCCATGAGGTATATTCGTGAATGTGATTGGTTGTTTGAGTGGTAGAGCCAGAAGTAGCTAGGTCTGCAGTATCATCACCAAAAGTAGCCACTCTTACATTCATTTGGATTGGAAGAAGCATATGGGATATAAAGATGTTGTATTTTATCAGCCCTAGATCGCTGCCTTGAGGAACTTCTGCCTTAATGCATCTTAGGACATTAAGAAACACAATATTGCAGTATTCTTTCCCTTCGAAAGCGTCTGGGATTTTCTTGACCAACCGATCTGGCCTGCCATGCTTTTCCTAGAACCCCAAATTGGTGTTGTAGTATGGACGTCTCGATGCTTTTGCATGTCCGTGAAGCATTTTTGCATGATTATAAGCTGGTTGAACCTATTCCCTAGACTTCGCAGTATATTTCCTAAGCCCGAGTGAAGAGTTTGGTATGGTATCTGGTTGGAGGCAGTCGCGTTGCATTGTTGTAATAGCGAGTTTTAACTGGTCTTCCACTCCTGGCGGCATCAGCATATAAGTGCGACTTGCTCTTGTCAGCCAATTGTGTTCTCGGAGATGGAAAGCGCGCAGTCTGAATCTGAGAACTGTTACGGCTTGAATTTTTAATTATTTGCTTTTAGGGTAACATCACTCTCCACTCTCTTCTATGCGGTTGGGTTGCCTTTCTTGGCGAGTTTTTGGTATATAAGACACCCCTTAAATTGGTGTGTGCGAAATGGTTGTGTTTCGCGAGCTGTTTTTTGATAAAATCGTGGCATGTTGTGGAACTAAGAGCTTTTATCGCTACACAATATTCTTTTTCCTCTCGTAACTAGAATCAATAAAATCAACATTCAATTCCTTTAGTTTTTCCCACTACGTATCAGCCTCTTTGGCAAGTATTCTTACATGACTGTGATTGGTTTTTGTCATGTAATTTTCAGGATTGACAACTGTCACCCCAAACACTACTGTCGTGACAGACGGAATAATGATTTGGGGTGGTTTAGTTGTCACAAGTTGGTGATCTTCAATATTGATAACATCAGCAGAGCCTGGATTCTGAATTTTTTCATGTTCCTTTGCTAACACCTCATCTACACTAGTCAGTATTTCGCAGCGGTTTTCATTTATTCGTTTTAATTTGGTTGATTTGATCCAAGTGAAGATCTTTGGCTTGTTGTCACTAAATATTCGTTCAGAGCCAGATGTTTTTATTATCTTGCGCTGAAGTTTAAGTGATATTCCTCCCTTTCCTATCCTTTTGCGGAGAATAGCTTGCAATGCACATCCCTGCTTACCGCCTGGGTCATGATTAGATTCATCCATGGGTGTGCCCATATTAGTGATTTATACAAATTGGGTTTGCAAACATAAAAAATTAGCCTAGCTGTAATTGCCAGAATAGTCAGAAAGTTCATTGCAATGTCTGTGTAAAGTATACAACAATGCTGAAATACAATACTAGAACAAAAAGAAAAAACACCGTTGCTTAAACATAAGTTATCACAAGTGTTTTTGATCTGCTGATGAACACAAATATTAAACGAAAGAAAGTCATGTTTGTGTGACGTCAGATGTACGTTCACTGAACGGGACTTGTCAGACAGCGCAACAGATTCAATGAAAGAATTTAGGTTACGAGATCTCAGAGAAACACAGTTTTAACTGAACTCTATGAACGACAAAGGTCTATAGCAAGATCATTGGAGGGAGCCTCAAGGCATACTGATTCTTTCTGCAGAAACTACCGATTTCGTTTGATATCATTGGTAGCTAAAATCCAGGTCAATGGAAGTATCCCCACACATGTGCAAACAAGTTGTGATATTGATTTAAGAAGCTGTAGCTTGTTACTCAGAACAAATTTGCTCATGAAAGAGCCGTTCTACATTTGCAACTCTTAGCAGAATACTCTCTCGCGCCTTTTGTTTTGTGGATGCGTGGTGAGCGAGAGGTAGTCGAGTTGCTTGTACCAGTATCAGTTTGCGATTATCTCGACGTTCTTCGTTTTCATCTTTCGCCTTTTTCGTTGTTTGTTATTTTCGTTTGGTTTCGTAGAGTGAGGATAGATGAAATTGTATTGTAGAAGCAGCTGAATGTTATCATATTTTCCGATTGCCCATTTCAGAAAAACATTAATAAAGAGGAATGTGAAAATATTGCTTTACGAGTCGCAATCAAGTGTGGAAGCAAGTCTGCAACATCAAAGATTGCTTATCAACTCGCAATCGCAAATTTAAATTCGGACAAATCAAGACATTCATGTTGTTCATCACGTATTTATTAAAGTCTATTTCTATGTAATCACAAAGCAACAAGTCTTTCCTTACGCTACATATGTGATGTAGTTATATACACACAGCGTCAAAAGAAAGTGAACACATGAGATTTTTGCATTAAAAGTTTTATAATTATATATTAATGAATACAAAATAAAAAGTTAGTATGCAGAATTCAAGGCTTATATTTTAGGAGTCGATTTCAATTTAAAGTGTAATCAAAATTAATACACAAACAAAAATAATTCACATTAATTAAAAAAAATCCAAATTTTACGCGTCAAAAAAAAGTGAACAGTATATACAAAGTGGCAAATATTAAGTTAAAATATTACACTTTTTTAAATTTTAATATTTTGTATATTTCCCTTTAGATTGTACAACCGCCTTAAGTCTCCTTGGCATCGATTGGACAAGGTTTTTTGTCACATCAGGAGAGATTTTGACCCATTCTTCCATTAGACATTTCTTTAGGTCTTCCTTGCTCAAAATCGTCCTCTGCCTGATCTTCCTGTCCAGGTGTTCCCACAAATGCTCAATGGGATTGAGGTCTGGAGATTGTGGCGGATGATCAAATGTCTTAGGGGTCCTATACAGCAGCCATTCCTTCACAATTCTCGCTGTATGTTTTGGATCGTTATGTTGTTGGAAGATCCAGTTGCCCGACAGGCCTAATTTGTCGACACTGGGGGCGACATTGTTTTGTAAAATATTTAAGTAATCCATCTTGTTCATTGTTGATTCAATGAAAACCAGATTTCCGACTCCAGATACCGCCATACAGCCCCAAACCATAACTGAGCCCCCACCGTGCTTAACTGTGTTGGTTACACAACGTTCTTTAAAGGCTTCATTAGGGGTACGCCATATTTTTGATGTCCTTTTGGCATGAAAAATTTCAAATTTGCTCTCATCAGTAAAGAGAATGTTTTCCCAAAAAGTTGGAGCCACATTAATGTATTTTTTGGCGAAATCCACACGCTTGCTCTGATTTACCTTTGATATGAATGGCTTCTTGCGGGGTATTCGTCCGTGTAGGCCATTTTTATGAAGGGCTCTCCTGACCGTACTCGCGCTTACTAATTTGTCTGATGTCTGGGTAATATTTTCTGAAATTTTGACTGCACTTGAGGCTGGATTTACCTTTACTTTTCTTACTACAGCTCTAACTTGAGTATCAGTAAGTCGCTTTGGACGCCCAGTTCTCGGCAAATCTTCCAACCGACGATGTGTGGCATATTTGTCAATAATTTTTTTTATTGTGCTTGGGCCCCTGCCTATAATTTCGGCAATTTCACGCAAAGATTTGCCTTTCTCTCGTAAATCTAATATGATTTTTCGAGTGCCACTAGATGTTTGCTTTCCCATAGTAAGAATTTTTTTTTTTTAATTTTATACACAATTTTTTTTTTAGGAATTCACTCAAAATAACATTTACAATAACAAAGCACGTGAGTAATAATCGTTTTCCGTAAAAAATTTGGTTATTCCCCGAATTATAGAACGAAAAGAAAAATAAAAGTAAAAAGTGTTCACTTTTTTTTGACGCGTAAAATTTGGACTTTTTTTAATTAATGTGAATTATTTTTGTTTGTGTATTGATTTTGATTACACTTTAAATTGAAATCAACTCCTAAAATATAAGCCTTGAATTCTGCATACTAACTTTTTATTTTGTATTCATTAATATATAATTATAAAACTTTTAATGCAAAAATCTCATGTGTTCACTTTCTTTTGACGCTGTGTGTATGTAATACAGCTCGAACAAACTTAAAGGATTCTTATTATCCTACAGTTGTTTAATGAATTTACAAAAAATCTATGTACCCTGTATGTATTTATTTAAATTTTTTTTTTTGTTTCTTTTTCATGATATCTTCAAAAAAAAAAAAAAAACGAATGGCTGATGACTTCATGAAATCATATCGATAATATCAATAAAATAATCCGTCATATTTTTTCGGAACATGTACATCCATATAACGCCGAAAACTTGATTTTATTTTACGTTTTCTCATCACCATAATGATGCCTGGTACTTATTGCTCAATGGTCAATGGTGATAACTATACGCTATTATTTTCTCAAATATATACATATATCTGCATTTTATAATGATAATAATCATCAAAACATTGGGAAACCAACTATTGAACTATTGAAATGACGAACTTTAACCACTTCATCATTATTATCATTATGAACTTGCATTATTTTCTTTTCGTTCTTATCATTGAACTCTTCATATCGTTGCCTTTGGTGCAAATTACGCCCCTCATGAGCAGCTTATAGAAAATGCCAGCCAACCGATGTTTTCTGTAATGCACCTGGTAGCATAGTGCCCCCAGATGGAAGCCGTCTGACTGGACCTTGTATACCAAAAGAAAAGCGATGTGATGGCTATTCGGATTGCCGCAATGGACGCGATGAGGAGGGTTGTCGTGGAACCCCATGCCTCTTGGACCAGTTTCGCTGTGCCAACGGTCAAAAATGTGTGGATGCCTCCTTAAAATGTAATCACAAGGACGACTGTGGTGACAAGTCTGATGAACAAGGATGTAGTGAGTATAATAAAACAAAAAAAAAAATTAGTTAGTACGTGTTGTCGGGTGGGCCTGACTATTGGGTAATTTTGAGAAAGGATGAAGTAATATAAATATACACAAGAATTAATGCAGCTATGAACTTAAAAGCTCGACAAAATGTAAAAGTGTCTATATATCACATTTCAGCATTATTAGTTTGAACAAAATGCAAAATTTTATCATATTCCGCCTGGTACAATTTTAAAGTATAATAGAGGCATTCACACAACATATCAGAAATGGGAAATACTCAAAGTTTTTAGTATCACAAGCATACACACAATATGTTGTTGGATAATAGTAGTGCATGGTACAATGATACAAGATTGCGCCAATTTGGACTGTTACGCTCTCGAAAATTGCTCACTCTCAATTTTGACGCCACAACTGCATCAGTGTATTAAACGCTGACATCACGCAATTAGTGTTGGAACATAACTTCAAATTCACTGAAAATGCACAAATTAGTGTTGTCAGTTAAGCAATCAGAAAATCAAAAAGAAATATTTTTAAATCTAAAACAATGCTAACATGTCACTTTTACCTTTAAAAATATTTTTGAGTTGTTTTAAATGAATATTAATGATTTTATTGGAGAAATATTGTTTGTGAAATTTAAACTTGAGTTTTTAATATATGTTAATGTTGTGCAGCGTAATAATAAAGAAATCAATTTATGTATGTGGTATTATAGTATATTTATTATTATAAGTAAAAGTGTGGTGTTATTGGATATTTATTATTATAAGTAAAAATATTATAGTTAGAGACAATGTTTTATCGAACTTTATAGTTGATAGTTATGACTACGACCGAGTGTTTTACGACAACATCCCGCACGTTTACATCGTTGGATCGTATAACGACGACTCCCTTCTACTCGTTACTCTTGAGTTCGATTCGGAACCTCGAGTCGTGTTGCCACCCGTTGCATCTCAACGGGGCTGCCACCTATTCCCACACTCTCCTAATCCTACATGTATGATGTCATTACCATTGTTTTCTAAAAACGACACATAATTATTAAAATTGGCACCACCTTCTAATTATTTCACCATGATATCAGTATACCCAACAAAAAGAGTAGGGATAGAAACAGCCTATGCAGTCGCAGATATAAATGCATAGATACACCAGTTTTTAATTTTCTTTCCATTGAACCATCCGTGGAAAAACTTTGTGAAAATAAATCGAAAAATAATTGTTTTTGGTTGTACGAAAACACAAAAACCAGAAAACAATGTTCGAAGTGATTTCTTTCCAACCATTTTTTTTTACCTGGTTACTTTTATTTGCGCTGATATAAAATTAAGAAAAACTTATCTTCAGTATTCCATCTTAAAATCTCAAAAGTAAGAAACTAGAAAGAGATGACTTGTTATGTTGATCGTGTCTATATACCCTATACAACAAGGAGTATGGGAAATATGGCTCTCTATACACGTTATGTATGGAAAAAAATGGTCAATGGTAGTTATAATGCTACTTTCTAGCGTTCATTCATTTAAAATTTTTTAAAATGAAACAAATTTTGATATTATTTTACTAGACTTTCCGCCATGTCATTTGGGTCAGTTTCGATGTACAAATGCACTTTGCATACCATATAATTTTCATTGCGATGGATATAATGACTGTGCAGACGAGAGTGATGAAATCAATTGCACAGCAATAGCATGTCCTGATAATAAGTTCCTTTGTCCACACGGCAATATTAATGGCGCACCAAAATGCATTCTTAAGTCGCAACTGTGCGATGGACAACGGGATTGTGAAGATGGTAGTGATGAAGAGACCGCCTGTTGTGAGTATGAATATATATGTACCCATTTAATTTTTTCATCATATATCTGTAAATTTTTATTTACTCATATTACATAGCTATGGCTTCATGTCCCGCTTTAAGCTGTGAGTACAAATGTGGCCCGTCACTAACGGGTGGTGTTTGCTATTGTCGGCCAGGTCAATCTCTTACACCAGATAATCGAACTTGTGTCGATTTGGACGAGTGCACAGAGTGGGGTCACTGTGACCAACTTTGTATCAATACACTAGGCTCATATACTTGTCAGTGCATACAGGGCTACAGCCTGATTAACAGCTCTAAATGTATAGCACCGGATGCGAATAATCTTAAATTGATATTTGCATATGATCATGCCATTTTGCGTATGTCGCCCCATGGTGGTGACATCAAGATACTGGCCAATACAACATCAGCTTCAGGCGTCGCTTTTCATTATCAACGCAATACTCTCTATTGGTCAGATATCAAGACGCGAAAAGTTCAATCGTTACCCTTAGATCCATATAATAGCGCAATTACGCTCTTGGATCAAACATTACCTGGAACGTGGGCGCCAGTCGCACTTGCTGTTGATTGGATAGGCGATAAAATCTATGTTGCGGACTTAGTTGGCCAGAAGATAGATGTTTTTGAATTGAGCGGTCATTGGCATGCTGTTGTCCTGGGTTCGAATCTAACTAATCCTTCTGATTTAACATTAGATCCAACATCGGGATTAATGTTTGTAGCCGATGGTGGTCAGGTGCTGCGCGCTCATATGGATGGCACCCATGCACTATCAATAGTTTCAGAGGCAGCATACAAAGCTTCTGGAGTAACAGTGGACATTATTGCTAAACGTGTTTTTTGGTGCGATTCATTACTAGATTACATTGAATCAGTTGACTATGAGGGCAATCATCGGGTCATGATACTGCGTGGTCAACAAGTTCCAAGTCCATCGCGTTTGACATTATTCGAGAATCGTATCTATTGGACTGATGCCACAAAACAAGGCGTTATGTCAGTAGATAAATTTGGAGGTTTCTCATCGATTCAAGTTCCATACAAAGCTAAGGAAATACGTGAACCGAGGGGAATTATTGCAGTACACTCACTTAGCCAGCCACGTGCCTCGAATCCTTGTGGCAATAACAATGGTGGTTGTAATCACATGTGTATTGTAACTGCAGTAAAGGGTGCACCTACCGGTCTAGGATATCGTTGCGCCTGCCATACCGGCTATCAACTACAAACTGATCTTAAGAACTGTAAACTAGTGCGGGAATTCCTGATGTATTCACAACAACGATTCATTAAGGGAAAAGTCCTCGAACCAGTCATTGAGGGGTTTAGTGATGCCATCTTGCCTGTAGTATCGCGTCGCGCACGCTTTGTAGGATTGGACTTTGATTCGCGAGATGAATTCATTTACTATCAGTGATTACAAGACGATCGCGTACATCGTAATGGTACCGGCCGTGAGATTGTTCTCGCTTCACAGAATGAAGGCGTTGAAGGTTTGGCAGTAGATTGGGCTTCAAAAAATCTTTACTACATTGACTCACGCAAAGGTACACTAAATGTGTTATCTACACGAAATGTAACTTTTCGTCGCACTTTACTGAAAAGCTTGAAGCGACCACGTGCCATTGTAGTTCACCCAAATCGCGGTTATATCTATTTCTCGGAATGGGATCGTCCAGCGAATATAACACGTGCCAATACGGATGGTACAAATCTAATGGTATTTAAAAATGTTACGCTTGGTTGGCCTAATGGTCTATCAGCATTGATCTTTGGATCATGTTCAGCATACAAGTTAGATGGTACTGATTTACGAACGGTCAACTCACGTCTTGTACGTCATCCATTTTCGATTGTAATACATAATGATTGGATGTACATAACGGACTGGCGTCTTGATGCCATTATACGACTGCATAAATTGACCGGTGAACAAGAGGAAATGATGGTCCGTGAACCGCAAACCAATCGCTTGTATGGCGTCAAAGTATTCAGTCATGAAGTTCAAAAGATATCCGAGACCCAACCATGCCACATGGATAATGGTGGCTGTCAGCGCATTTGCTTTGCTGTGCCAGCGCACAATTATACCACAAGTGATGGGACTCAGTTGCAGGTGCGTTGCTCTTGTCCCTATGGTGAGCGATTGGCTGACGATCAGACGTCTTGTGTACCCGACCCGAGCTCCGAGCCACCAGTGCAACCATGCCCTAATTCTTGGGACTTTACGTGCAACAATCAACGTTGCATACCAAAATCATGGGTTTGCGATGGTGACGATGACTGTTTGGACAATAGTGATGAAGAGCAGAACTGCACTAGTAAGTAGATCAATAAACCAATAATTAATATTTTTTTCGTGCAACGTAATCAGCTATGCCCACATTGTAATTAGTCCACTTTGTAAATACAAGTTATTATAAATATGATATTGTTTATATTTGTAGAACCGACTTGTGGCTCTAACGAATTTCAGTGCAAATCTGGACGCTGCATACCATTAAACTTTCGTTGTGATCAAGAAAACGATTGCGGAGATAATACCGATGAACTCGAATGCGGGAATGTTACTTGCGGCACAGCACAGTTTGCTTGCGCTAATGGCCGTTGCATACCGAACATGTGGAAATGTGATAGCGAAAATGACTGTGGTGACAGCTCTGATGAGGGAGATTTTTGCGCGGAGAAAACGTGCGCATACTTCCAGTTCACTTGTCCACGTACTGGACACTGTATACCACAGAGTTGGGTTTGTGACGGCGATGATGATTGCTTTGATAAACAAGACGAGAAAGACTGCCCACCTATAAGCTGCCTGGCTCATCAATTTAAGTGCGCTGATTTACGGCAATGTGTCGAGGAATCATACAAATGTGATGGCATACCAGATTGCAATGATGGCAGTGATGAATTAGGCTGCCCATCAATGGGACCTAATCAATGTAATTTGGAGAAACACTTCCGTTGTAAGAGTTCTTTTCTGCATACCAATTGCCTGGCACTGTGATGGTTCAAACGACTGTTCTGATCACTCTGATGAGAAGGACTGTGGGCAGATAACGTGTGCTCACAATTTCTTTAAATGCAATAACACTAATTGCATTTTTAAGGCTTATATTTGCGATGGAAAAGATGACTGCGGTGATGGTTCTGATGAGAGTGCAAAGCATGCTTGTGTACCCCCACCCTTTAAATGTCCCCATGGGCAATGGCAATGTCCAGGAGTTTCAGAGCGCTGTGTTAACATCACAATGGTATGCGATGATGCACCTGATTGTCCAAATGGCGCAGATGAAGGTGAAGGCTGTGATTTAGCTGAATGTGAACATCAAGAGGGTCTTTGCTCGAATGGCTGTCAAAAGACTCCAAATGGTGCTCTATGTGTATGTCCCCCGGGTGCAGAGCTTGCTGAAAATGGGTTCACCTGTATCGATATGAATGAATGCGATCCTCCGGGCTTGTGTTCGCAACTATGTACAAATACCAAGGGCTCCTATTTTTGTTCGTGTACAGATGGTTACATTCTGGAACCAAATAAACACTCATGCAAAGCATTAAATCATTCCGCGGCTTTTTTGATAATCTCGAATCGTCACTCCATACTAGTAGCTGATCTAAAAGAGCAGGGTTTGGAGCGTGTACCAATTATTGTGGAAAATGTAGTTGCAACAGCATCAAACATGCACACAGGCACGATCTTCTGGAGCGATATGAAATTAAAAAAGATATCGCGTTTGGATCGTGGCATGGAACCACAAGAAATTATTACAACTGGCTTAGATCTTGTTGAGGGCTTGGCCTATGATTGGATCGCACAAAATCTATATTGGTTGGATAGCAAATTGAATACGATTGAAGTATCTTCGGAGAATGGTTCTAATCGTTTGGTTCTCGTGCGTGAGAATATTACGCAGCCGCGAGGCATGTGCATTGATCCAAGTCCAGAGGCTCGTTTAATTTTTTGGACAGATTGGGGTGAAAATCCACGTATTGAACGTGTAGGTATGGATGGTTCTATACGTGAGATAATCATTAATACAAAAATCTACTGGCCCAATGGATTGACCTTGGACATAGCAACAAAGCGTATTTACTTCGCCGACTCAAAGTTAGATTTCATTGATTTCTGTTTCTACAATGGCACAGGTCGTCAACAGGTACTTGCTAGTAGTCATTATTTACTACATCCACACTCGCTATCACTATTCGAGGATACACTCTATTGGACAGACCGTCAACTGAATCGTGTACTATCGGCCAACAAGTTCCGTGGTAAAAACCAAACCGTTGTCTCACATCTTATCAGTCAGCCGCTATCAATACATGTACACCATCCATCTTTGCAACCCATGCACTCCAATCCCTGTCAAAATGCTAAATGTCAACACATATGTCTGCTCAGTCCAAGTACTACGGAAGGCTGTGCCTGCAAATGTAAGCCTGGATACAAACTTCTCCGCGAAGGACGTTGTATTGAAGAAGAAAACCCATTTTTAATGGTGGTGAGAGGTACACAGATTGTTGATTTGCCGCTCACCGGTCGCGACGCTCGAGCGGGTTCACTTGCCCCCGTAATAGGCATCGAAAGCACTACAGGATTGGACTTTGATCGTAAGGGTGAGACTTTATTCTGGGTGCAAGGTCGCGAAGATGATGATGAAAACTGCACTATTTATACTACTCCATATGGCGGTGGCAATAAGACTCTATTTCTTAGCATGGGCATTGTGGGTGCACCATACACAATCGCCTTCGATTGGTTAGGGCGGAATCTGTACATAGGTAATCGCATTGCTAGTAACATAGAAGCAGTCCGTGTCGATGGAAAGATCAAGTACCGGACTGTAATCCTTGCAAACGATGGTAATCGAACATCTGTTTCAAAGCCCAAGCAGATCGTTCTTGATCCAACTGATGGGAAGCTTTTCTGGATCGATGAAGGCATACTGGATGTACCCATTAAGATTGGTCGCGTTGATATGGACGGCAACAATCCAACTATACTTCGAGATAGTCTAAAGCATCCGGAAAGCATTGCTATCGACACTGATAAAAAGCTGATCTATTACAGTACTAGTCATCCTGCAACTGTGTGTGTAATGGATTACAGTGGTGACGAACACACCATCATACTAACCGAAGAGAATGCAATCTCGCGTCCTAAAGGGTTAGGCATCTTGGACCATAGGTTATACTATTTAGACCCTGTGTATGAAAAGATCGTAAGAGTGGACTTGCCGCGGGGCGATAATCCAAAAATCATAGTAGATAATGAAGCTGATTTAAAGAGCATGATTATTTATAAAAAACGTTCGATTATTCATCATCCATGCCTGTTAAATAATGGCGACTGTAAACATCTGTGTATACCAGGCAACGCTTCGACACGTACATGTGCTTGCGGCATCGGCTTTCATAAAGAAAATGAAATTAATTGTGTGCCTTACAAAAAATTCGCTGTCGTATCACAGCTGGATGTGATACGTGGCTATAGTCTAAGCGATAGCGCGGAAGCCATGGTGCCAATGAGCGGCCCAGGCCATCACATATTGCATGTGGACATACATTTCCGTGAGCAATGGATTTATTGGGCCGAGTATAATCGTGGCAATTGGAATGGTATCTTTCGCTCAAGGCCAAACGGCACCGATCTGCAGCACATTATCAAGGATGGAATCGGTAGTAATGGCATTCGTGGTCTTAGCATCGATTGGGTGGCCGGAAATATGTACTTCACAAATGTGTATCCACATGAGAATTATGTAGAGCTATGCTGGCTGGATGGCAGCAATCGCAAAGTGCTGGTCAAGACAACAAATGATGCTCCACGTGAACTGGCCGTTAATCCAATAAAGCGTTTGCTATACTGGATTGATTATGGTCAACATCCACGCATTGGAAAAGCTTATTTGGACGGCAGTAAATGGACACCACTTGTCACATCAGGCATTTCAATGCCGCGAGATCTTACCATTGACATGCAGACACATGATGTGTTCTGGGTGGACAGTAAACTGGATACCATACAAAAAATTTCGTATATCGGCTCAAATCGCAAAGTTATAAGACGTGACCTACCAAACCCAATGGGAATTGCCATTTATCAGAATGATGTCTACTGGGTTGATCGCAACTTGATGACGGTGTTTAAGGCTTCAAAATTGTATGGCAATGATTCTATGCCAATTCGTGTCCGTACGAATCTACAAAAATTGCGTGATATTGTTATCTATGATATCAATAATCAGCCGCAAGATGATACGAATCCATGCGCTCGGCTTGGTAATGGTGGTTGCGCTCAGCTTTGCTTCAGTTATCCACCAGAAGTTTCAGCTCTAGCACCTTTAAACTACAAGTGCGATTGTGCTACGGGCAAGCTGGATCGTGATGGACGTAAATGCGAAACAGTCAACGAGTATCTGATGTTTGCTACGCGTACCGAGATACGCGCTATCAATCTGGATCCACGCTCTACTGAAGTACCATTTACCCCACTCACAAATCTTACCAATGTCGTTGGTCTCGACTTTGATTTTGCAGATAATCGTATGCTTTTCACTCAAATCCGTCCATGGGCCAAAATTGCCTACACCACAGCTAACAAGCCAACATCTAGTGACATAAATGCAGTATTAACTAAAGGCATCAACCCGGAGGGAGTTGCCTATGATTGGACACAAAACAAGATCTATTGGACTGACAGTTCAAATAATTCCATATATGCGATGAATATTGATAGCACCGAACTGGTAATGATTGCACGTGTTGAGCGACCACGCGCTATTGCCCTCGATCCTTGTAATGGTACTCTATTCTTTACTGATTGGGGTCGTTTCGGGACTTCCGGAAAGATATTCCGCACAACCATGGCTGGCTCCTTGAAACGTGCAATTATTGACAAAGAACTCTCGCAACCTAGTGGCCTAGCAATTGACTATGATGAACGTCGTCTATACTGGACTGATGCTGTGCGTGAGAAAATTGAACGCTCCGATTTGGATGGCAAAAATCGCGAACTCTTGGTTGCTGCGACCATCTATCCTTTTGCCATAACCGTTTTCCGAAACTATATATATTGGACAGATTTACAACTGCGTGGCGTCTATCGTGCAGAAAAACACACAGGCGCCAATATGATAGAGATGGTAAAACGGCTTGAGGATTCACCACGTGATATTCGAATCTACAGTGCAGATCGACAAAAATGCACCGTTAATTCGTGTCACATCAACAACGGTGGCTGCGCGTTGAGTTGTCATCCGGCGCCTAATGGCAAATCTGAATGCAAATGTGATGAAAATTCGAAAGTTGTGAACGAGGGGCGTATGTGTGCACCACGAAATAATACTTGCGAGGCAAGCAAATTCTATTGTCAAAATGGAAAATGTATTTCGCGGATGTGGTCATGTGATGGCGACGATGATTGTGGAGATAATTCTGATGAAGATCTAAACTACTGTGCATTCCATTCGTGTTCACCAAATGAGTTCCGTTGCAACAACGGACGCTGCATTTTCAAATCATGGAAATGTGATCATGAGAACGACTGCAAAGATGGCTCTGACGAGCTTGGCTGTATATATCCACCTTGTATCGACAATGAATTTACATGTGGCAATGGGCGATGCATACCCCAATCACAGGTTTGTAATGGCGTAAATGACTGTAAGGACAATGCCACTTCCGATGAAACTCACGAACGCTGTCCGACCAATACAACATGTCCGACAAATCATCTTAAATGCGAAAAAACCAACATCTGCGTGGAACCATATTGGCTATGCGACGGTGATAATGATTGCGGTGATAACTCAGATGAGGATCCGCTGCATTGCGGCACACGTACATGTCCAACCAACAGCTTTCGTTGCCCCAATCACAGATGTATACCAGCCACTTGGTATTGTGACGGTGACGATGATTGTGGTGATGGTGCCGATGAGCCGCCAGATTATTGCAAATCCGAAGGGCGGACATGCTTTGGAGATCTTTTTACATGTGATAATGGAAATTGTATACCAAGAATTTACATATGTGATGGCGACAATGATTGTTTGGACAACAGTGACGAGGATAATCGCCATCAGTGCAGTAAGCAGGTGCAACTACGAACGTAAATTCTTTTGAATTATTATTTTTTATGTGTTTATAGATGATCGTAAATGTGACGAAGAAACAGAATTTACATGCATAGAAAATAAGTCATGGCAACGTGCTCAGTGTATACCAAAGAAATGGATTTGTGATGGTGATCCAGATTGTGTCGATGGTGCTGATGAAAACGTGACCATGCACAATTGTGCCACACAACAGGCTTGTGCCGAAAATATGTTTACTTGTGGTAATGGCCGTTGCATCAATAAAGTAAGTTTCTACCCATATAATCTGCATATACGACAAAATTTTAATCACTCTTTTTTTTTTCTTTTCGATTGCACTTACAAATAGGGGTGGATTTGTGATCATGACAACGACTGCGGCGATGGTACAGATGAAGGCAAATTCTGTAACTCTAAGTATAAATCATGCTCTGCACAAGAATTTACTTGCCAAAATTTTAAATGTATTCGCAATCAGTATCGTTGTGATGGCGAAGATGACTGCGGCGATCATTCAGATGAAATAGATTGTAAGAAGGATAATAATACATGTGCACAAGGCCAATTCGCCTGCACAAACGGCCTTTGTATTGATTATAGTTTGGTATGTAACAAAGTGGCGGATTGCCCAGACGAATCTGATGAACCAGCGCATTGTAATGTTGATGAGTGTGCTAAGGTCGAGATCAATCAGTGCGGTCACAAGTGTGTAGATACACTTACTAGTTACTACTGTGACTGCAATGAGGGCTATAAGTATGTTTTAAATCTACCCAAGATTTTTGATATTGTCACATATATATATTTTTATTTATATTTATAGATTACTGACGGATGGAAAAGCTTGCGCAGATGTTGATGAGTGTTTTGAATTACCAGGTGCATGCTCACAGCACTGTTCTAATACGCCAGGCAGCTTTTATTGCAAGTGTGATGAACGTTATTACGAGCGACAAAATGATGAGCATACATGTAAGCGTAAGGATATTATAGAGCCTTGGCTGCTTTTTACAAACAAATATTATGTACGTAATATGTCTGTCGATGGACATCAATATAATCTCATGCACCAGGATTTAATGAATGTGGTTGCATTAGATTTCGATATTCAGAGACAATACATATACTTTTGTGATGTTACTGCAAAGACCATTTTTCGTTCAAAATATAATGATCCAACTGAAAAGGAAACAATACGTGAGCCAGTCATTCGCCACGACTCTCATGGGTTGGAAGGAATAGCTCTAGATTGGGTTGGTCATAAGCTTTACTGGCTCGATAGACATTCCAAAAACTTAGACGTTTCTGAATTGGATGGCACAAAGCGTAAGACTCTACGCAGTGGAGTGGTCGATCCAAGAGCTATTGTTGTACACCCGGGTATTGGATATTTGTACTTCACTTCATGGCATCTTCAAGCGTATATCGCCAAGATGGGTATGGATGGGTCGAATTTTACACGCATACTTACCTGGAATGATGATATTGCCTGGCCGAATGCTCTTACTATTGACTACTTTACGGATCGTGTTTATTGGGCCGACGCACATTTGGATTACATCGCCTATGCTGATCTTGAAGGCCGTCATCGTCATATTGTGCTATCAGGGACTAAGGTGCCTCACGTTTTTGCATTAAGTCTCTTCGATGATTTTATTTACTGGACCGACTGGAATCTGAAGGCAATTATACGCGCCAATAAATTCACTGGAGCAAATTATACCGTACTGCGCAATACAACCCATCGGCCATATGATTTACATATCAATCATCCCTTACGACAACTACCCTATCACAATCCTTGTTCTGAGAAGAATGGGGGCTGTTCACATTTGTGCCTGATTTCACCACCCCCAGAGTCAACGTATCTAAATATTGAGGGTTACATTGAGGAAGGTACTCCTATCTACAAATGTGCCTGTCCAAATCAATTCTATTTGGCACGCGATAGCAAGACTTGCATTGCTAACTGTACGGCCGGTCAGCATCGTTGTGGTGGCGATGATGAAAAGTGTATACCATGGTTTTGGAAATGTGACGGTGAAAAAGATTGTAAGGACGGCTCTGATGAGCAACCCTTATGTCCATTGCGTCACTGTAGAGCGGGTACCTTCCAGTGTAAGAATACCAACTGCACACCATCTGCGACTATTTGCGATGGCACAGATGACTGTGGTGATGGTAGCGATGAACAAAACTGTGATCTACCTTGCCCCGATTCTGATTTCAAATGTAAATCGAGTGGTCGTTGTATACTCGATAGTTGGCGTTGTGATGGTGATGCCGATTGTAAGGATGGCAGCGATGAGGATCCAGCCGTTTGTCGTAAGTAGCGTGGATTTTATGAAATAAGCCGTGTATACTTTATATTCTTATTGCTACAGGTAAACGAACCTGTGATCCCGCAACAGAGTTTAGATGCAAGAATGGACGATGCATACCGCAGTTATGGATGTGTGATTTTGATAACGATTGCGGTGATGATTCTGATGAACCGGCATATATGTGCCGCCAACGCAATTGTACTACGGGTTGGCAACGCTGTCCTGGCCAATCAAACTATCGTTGCATACCCAAATGGCTTTTCTGCGATGGCAAAGATGATTGTCGTGACAACAGTGATGAATTGGCAGAAAACTGCCCCAAGTGTTCATCTGAGATAGACTTTAAATGTGGCAATAACCGTTGCATTCCAAAGTGAGTTACAATGAATTTTATTATTTTATTTAGCGATATATACTATTCCGCTGTTTTACAGACAATGGATGTGTGATTTTGCTGACGATTGTGGAGATGGCAGCGATGAAAATGATGCCATCTGCGAGGGTAAGTATCGTGAATGTTCTGAATCGGAATTCCATTGTAACAACGGCAAGTGTATATCCTCACGTTGGCAATGTGATCATGAAGATGACTGTGGTGACAACTCAGATGAACTTAATTGTGAAGGTTATCAGTGCAAAAATGGCACATTTCAGTGTAAATCAGGTCATTGCATTGCTTCGTATTTTCGTTGTGATGGCGATCGAGATTGTCGTGATATGTCTGATGAAATTAGTTGTCCGCCACGTTTCCCAGGTGGTCGTTACTGCCCAGAGTCACGCTTCCAATGCAATAACAATCTGTGTGTGTCGCTCTCTGATCTTTGCGATGGCACTAATGATTGCGGTGATGACTCAGATGAAGATCCAAAGGTGTGTAGTGATTTCAACTGTGATACATTGCGTCGCTTCCAATGCACCAATCATCGTTGCGTTGCCCGTTATCAGATCTGTGATGGTGTGGACAACTGCGGCGACGGATCCGACGAAAATAACATGACTCTTTGCTCCAACAAACAGAAACCTTGCGATATGTATACTCAGTTTCATTGCGCAAATAACCATTGCATTGAACGGGCACAAGTCTGTGATTTCTCAAATGACTGCGGCGACGGTTCAGATGAGTTAGGTTGTCATCATACTAGTAGCTGTTTGGAGGAAAATCGTGGTGGCTGTCAACACCATTGTCACAATTTAACAGATGGCGGCTACATATGTACATGTTATCCCGGCTACATAATCACGCCGGATAACAAGAAAAAATGTAGCGACGTCGATGAGTGCGCCACCAGAGAGCACACGTGTTCACATCAATGCCACAATTTGAATGGCACATATTCGTGCACATGTCGCGAAGGTTTTCGACTTGTGGACACTACATCAGGTGTCTGTCGCGTCAGTAATGATGATGTCATTCTTGTCTTTGCCAATGGGCCGGAAATTCGCGGTATTGATTTGCAAAAACGTGTAGAGTTTGATGTCATAGCATCAGAGAAACGTATCGAGGCTCTCGACTATGATGTACAGCAACAAATAATTTTTTGGGCAGATAGTTATGATAAGACCATTAAACGTTCATATATGGTAAATGCAGTTGATGGCCAAGTAAAAATTGGCTATGCACAGGATTTAAATATGAAGGGTGGTTCGAAACCCACGGCTGTAGCTGTTGATTGGCTTGCATCGAATCTCTATTGGACCGAAGTTGATCGCACGGGCTCAAAACCACGTGGTCGTGTTATGGTGGCCAAGACCGATGGTCGTTATCGCCGCTCAATTGTCAATGCTGGACTCGAGGTCCCTACATCGATTGTAGTGAATCCTCAATTAGGCCGCATATATTGGGCTGATGCTGGTTCGGCACCAAAGATTGAAAAATCCTGGATGGATGGCTCTAAACGCCGACCATTAATTACCGAACAGATACGCCATCCAGCCGGCTTAACAATAGATTATTCCCAGGACCATGTCATCTATTGGGTGGATACCAAATTAAATACCATCGAATCAATGCGTGCCGATGGTTCTAGTCGTCGTTCGATTGTCAAAGGCGATCAACTACGCCATCCTGTTTCATTAGATATTTTCGAATCGAGTATGTACTGGGTGACCAGAGAAACAGGCGAATTAATCCGTCAAGATAAATTTGGTCGTGGCGTCCAAGTAGTCATACATTATAATCTCATTAACCCGTCCGGCCTCAAGGTGTATCACCAAAAACGTTACAATACCTCATTACAGAATCCATGCTTTGAGTCAACATGTTCCCATTTGTGTCTTTTGGTGCCAGGCGGTCACCGTTGTGCCTGTCCTGATAGTTCTGGACTGTTGCCATCACATCGTAGCACTGCTGAAGTTATTTGTGATGCTGCTGCTGAACGAGAACGTCCTGCACCGCGTATATGCCCATGTGATAACGGTGGCTACTGCCAAGAGAATGATCGTGGGGAACTCTATTGTGATTGTTTGCCCGATTTCAA
Organism: Amiota minor; assembly: GCA_037043295.1. NCBI lineage: Eukaryota > Metazoa > Arthropoda > Insecta > Diptera > Drosophilidae > Amiota > Amiota minor. Next base: position 29,779 of record JBAMAW010002481.1, read on the forward strand.
AGGTGATCACTGTGATCGTAATATAGCGGGTGCCTTTGAACAAACCGGTGCTAATGTTACTGGTATATTAGTGCCTATTATGGTTATACTATTAGTGATGCTTGTTGCGGCTGGCTCTTGGTATATCATAAGAAAAAAGCCATTGTAAGTAGTTTAATTTTTGGTCATTTGTTAGGCATCTTGATTCATATAACTTATTTAAAATATTTCTTTAATTTTATTAGTGGCAAGTTGGCGCGGCTGCCGACAGTATGTTCTTCACAAAGTGTGACGTTCCGTCATGGTACAAATGTAGAATTTAGTGCATCTGGTTTTTCTGAAGCGCTACCGTCTATACACAATGATGCAACGCCCATTGAAGGGTACAATCTACAAACGGTAAATACGCACAAACCGCGAGATTTCTCTAATCCCATGTACGATGCTGTACAATCGGCCACTACCGTAGATCCCTGCTTGGGCAATGGATCTGGTAAGTTTCTTACTTTTTAGGATAAATAACATAAGCGTATTGTCACTAAACTAATTCATTGCATTAAGAGTTTCCGTTTTTTGGAAATTATGAAAGCTGGAAAGCTGAAGCCACAGACTTTTTTGAGTCTACTCCAAGACTTGTATTATATTTTGGGAAAAACTTATACTTATGTTATACTAGGTGTCCCGGCGTACGTGGCACGTCCTCCCTCGCGTTGTTCGTTTGTCAAGTTTTTTAGAAACATATCATTAAAATAAAATACAATTTCCGCAGCTGTTCTTGAGTTATAAATGGTGTTAATACACACGACTTTGTATATTATTATTTTATATATTACAAACGAAAGCAAGCATGTTTTTGTGTTTGTTTTTCTCGTTGTTGTTTTCTTACATGTTGTTGTTGTTTTCGAATGTTTTCGTTTCGATATAGAGCCATCAACCGTTAAACTTTAAAACATACAATAAATGTTCAAACAGAAACTGAGTTCTATAGCAATCAGTTTTGTGTAGCATAGAGTAGAGTAAAAATAAATGCACTTCTAATTAAAAAAAATATGAAAATATATGTATAAGAACTTGCTAGTTACAACAAAGTGAATAGCATATAAACATTCTCCTTGCATGCGAGGGTCAATGTACCAGGGAATCCATGTTTCGTCGGCGGTCATGAAACGACGCAAGAACTCCACCGGATTGCGCCTATACAGTGCCAAACACATCGAGCAATATTGCTATTTTTCCATTTTTTAAAACTAGCCGACACGCTCGCTTCTAAAGGCTATCAATACAAAACTAATGAAGGGAATTGACTGACTTTGACAGTAGGCTACTAAAAGAATGTACTGCACGATGGTAACATTCTTTTGTAATAGTAGCGGCATCGGGCGGTGAGACTAAGTACTTGTTGATTGGCCCTCATGTATTGTACATGCCAACTTTCATGCTGATCGGTCAAACGATATTGGAGTTCATCGCCGTTAAACTAATATTCTCATCCTATTTTATCCTATGTAATCTATTGGAAATCAAAAACTACCTAACCCAGAAATAGTTTGAAAAATCATCCATAAAGTAGATTAAAATAAAAAAAGATTTAAAACGTTTAAGTTGACTTCCATAAGAAATTACAGTTTTTTCTCTCTTGGGTGTACAAATAGGTTTTGAGGCATTTACATTAGCATAGCTAGCATTAAATCTCATCGGACCATCTGGCACCCCTTATAATGTTTATACCTAAGTCATCATTTCCCTCTAAAATTCAATAAGTGTAAACAATAGATTTTCTTTGTGCTATAACGATGTTAACCATCGTGCCAACAAAATGGGAAGCGCTGCTTTTTTGTTTCAATTTGAAGAAAAATGCAGCTGATGCACATCGATTGCTGTGTGAAGCATATAAAGAATATGCTTCATAAAAAAAGATGTCAGTACTGGTTTCGGCGTTTTACAAGTGGCGATTTTGAGATGAACTCATTTCAAGAGAGAGTCAAACGCCATTTTTTCACGTGCAAAGAACTGCTCCAAAGGCAAAATCGGAAGAGCTTTTTACATCGAATCGTGACGGGAGACGAAAAGTGGATCCGACAACAACTCAAAATACAGAAAATCGTGGAGTAAGCTCGACCAGGCATCTACTTCCACGGCGAAACCGAATATTTATAGCAAGAAGATAATGCTGTGCATCTGGTGGGATCCGCTCGGATTGATTTACTATTAGCTAATCCCAGCTGACGGGTTGCATTACAAACAACAATTAATGAAATTAACCGGAGCAATGTATGTAGTTCAAACGCTCCCAATATCCCAAGAGACGCGACATAGTAATCTTACATCACAACAATGCTCGATCACATGTTGCAAAAGTCATGAAGGAAATTTTCGATGCGCTTTAATGGGTTGAAACACCCCACCCGCCATATTTACCAGATATTGCTCCTTCCGAATACCGCGGTGGATGGCTGACTGAACAGCACATCACTTCATTTGAAGATTACAAAAATTGGGTTGATAATTGAATCGCCTCCAAAGACGAAGAACTTACCTTACGAGGAATCCGTATGCTGCCTTGAAGATGGAGAAAAGTCGTAGCTAACGATGGACAATTTTTTGAATTAAATGCATTGTAGCAATTTCTCTCAATAAAGCTTCAAAGCTACTACAAAAAAAGGCTTAAAACTTGTGTGTACACACAATAGTATAAAAAATTAGACGACCAGTCAGACATAAATAGGTTCCTTTTTTTATTTTAGTGGTTAACTACTCTTCTTTTGGTTAATACAATATATACAATTGCTCAAACCTTGATATGCATATTATGCATTTTACATTCATACATTCAAGTATTTTGCTACATATATAATTTAGGGATGGGTATTGACCAACAAAACGTCAATTATTTTTATTATTCTTTACTAATTAATCGATGCACCAATTAATTTTTGAAAACAAAGAACGAGTAAAAAGCGGTCCTTTTTAGGGTTCTGGACCCAAAGGGTACCAAAGAGAACCCTATTGCAGAGACTTTGTTGTCCGTCCGTCCATCTTCGGGTCATTTTCATGAACCGTAACAGCTAAAGAGTTGAAATTTTCACAGAATGTGTTGCTCTATCCGGGCATTAGCAACAAATACTAAATCTAAAATATTTTCAAAAACGTAAAGGGGTCCCCCAAACAAGAAACATTTTGTTTTGTATGGCATACGATCTATACGATCCAGTAATCCTACGATTTTGAAATTTGGGTCATTGGTGGCTATACATTGGAAACTTATATTGTCGAATGTTGTTCAGTTTGATCGGACCTCCCACACAAACCCTAATCTAGTACGAACGCTCCGTGTTCAAGTCTGACTTCCACTTGGCCGATTTTTTTTTATGAAAAAATCATTCAATAAGAAAATTATTAAAAGTCAAAGAAGATTCAGGGTATGGACGAAATAATGGATGTGTTTACTTTTACCGAACATTATACCTATTGCCATTGTAATGTTTGTTGCATTGCCAGAAATGACGACAAGTGTTTTTTCAGTTTCAAGTTCCCATTTTTCAAAAATTATTTTCAATTCCTATACAATGTCGTCAGAAGTGTGTCTTTTGGTGAGATGGAAAATTCCGATTGTACCTTTGACAACACAACCCTTCTTAGCATCAAAATAATGTACTATCAAACTTAGAAGCAGAAACGAAGACCATTTTGCAAGGTCAGCTATTAAAGTAAAACCGAGTGTATTACTTGTTTTTAATTCAAATTTGTTTAGTGTACAGGTAAAAGGGCCTAAAAAAATTTGTCGACTAGATTCTCAAATTGGAGGAGAAGATATAATGACAGGAAATGGGGATATTTTATCAGCTAAAAAGTTGTTCTCCCGGGTAGAATGTAGGGTTTCATAAAATCCAAATACTCTTTAGTAATACGACTTTATGGACGCATTTCGAATTCCAAGCTTACAGAAATTATTCAGTCATTTACTAATTTTACATCCCACTCTTCTTGATCTATCTCAAGAACGGCTCACTTTATAAAATGTTGCTACAGAATTTTATCCTCTACTACTTTTAATTTTACAATTGACATTTAAAGCAAAGGAAACGAGATATTTACGAAAAACCGTTTTTACTGATTTTTGACCCCATGTAACTCTTTTAACGGCACCGGTTGGGACTTTTGGGGTATCGTTTAGAATCAAAAAGGAAGATCTATAGCTAAACTCAGCATTCCCCTAATTATTCCAAACAAGAATGTTTTATTCCCTGGACAAATAAATATATGTAAATACTGGCTGTGCCTGTGACCGTGTGCCTTTTTAATCTACAATAACACTTCTCTGTATAACAGCAGAACACACTCTCGCCCTCGCCTGCTCCGCTCTCAATGAACATCACAAAACAGAGAAAAAAAAACGAAAAGCGCAAAACTCTTGTGTCTTTACTTTTAGTAAAGATGATGGCATCATCAGAATAAATAAATGCATTAATGTTTTTGAATCAGGAAAAGATTAAATAACAAATAAAACTACCGATAGTGCCTTACGGGTTGCCGCTGAATAATTTGTGGGAGTCTGATAAAATGTTATTAACCCGAACCCTAAAGGAACGATTGCTCATAAAGGACTTTATAAGGTAATGAAGCCTAGGACCAATTCCCCAGAGCTCGAGCCGACTGAGCACGACGCGATCAAATGCCCTTTCGAATGGGCGTCCGACACGAATTGTTAAATGCGTAATAAAGCATCCATAGTGCTATAAATCTCTTTAAACGCTATCTGGTTTTAAGAAATTAGGTTTTGACGAGATAAAAACCACATTAACCGGCAAGCTACAATATAATTTTTTCATCCGTTTTGCCCAGGCAAGATATAAGAGAGATCGGACGAAAGCTTATAATTTCGTGTGGTATTTTATTTGGCCTATGGATCGGGATTGTTCAAGCATGTTATTGAATATATTCAGCATAAAGGCAGGGTTTTAAGCATAGGGTACTTTTGTGTATGATAATTGACCAATTTTTGATGCGAGCAATATGACCGGCGGGGTGGAAGTCGCATAATCGCCTTAGTACACACAACACCCCTTAACAACCAGATGCTTTATAAAATTCAGTGGCCTGTTTGTTACGCTCAGATCTACGAACTGTTGTTGGCACCGGTGACGTTGGAATAATCGCTGGAGTTGGGTCCAGTGGTGAAAACGATGCATCTTGATCAGTTGCTTGTAGTGATAATGGTAAATCATTGGCTTCTGTACCGTTATCAACAAGGGCTTTCCCCTCAGAAACGTTGAGTGGTGGCGGCGGCAAACAGCTTGATCCTGATGCCTTTTTACTACTCGAGAATCATTCAACAGAACATTGTATGATATCGACCCGTTTTAATCAGACACCGTACCTTTGTACCTTCAACCCATTTTCCCCCCCAACGGCATAGTTACGAACCCAAACTGGAATATCTGGCACAAAACGATACTCACTGCAAGGTTTGAAAGCCCTTCCCAAAGTTATCTCGTCTGCTTTTATATTGTCGAAGGAAGACTTAAGTTGATGGGCTGAGCAGCAGTTCTGCCGGCGATCGATTATTAGCTGTATGAGGAGTTGTATGCTGACTGAACAAATATCAGGTCAAGCTAAGACCGAGGTTACTGGTAAGGTTCAGTTTCTTTAGGCAGTCCATAGTCGTTTGCACCATGCGTTCAGCTTGGCCATTTGTAAAGGATGAAAAGCAGCTGAACGAATATGTCGAATTACATTGTTGTCCATGAAGACCTTGAATTCTTCAGACGTAAATGCTGTGCCGTTGTTCGATACCAGCTAGTCCGGAAGCCCATAGGTGGCGAAAAGTTTCCAAAAAAATTTAATGACAGCAGCTGTTGACGTTTAGTTAACGACTGCGACCTCGAGCCACTTGGAATAGGAGTCGACTGCAGCTCGTGTTTGTTCGTTCCGATTTTGTTGTCATTAATACATTGTTTAAAGATTTCAGCATCATTGATAGGCCACCATATATAATTGCGTGCTATTTTGGCGATACCTGGATGTGGTGCATGAAGAGCGTTTAAGATTGATTTTCACGCCGGAGGCGGAATGACAGCCCGGTTTCCCCATACTAAAACGCTTTTGTTAGCAGAGATCTCATCTCGACGACAATAAAATATTAAATAAATTTAAATGTCAGAACGATCAATTTTATCATAGGGCCACTCATTTTATATCCAGTTCAAAACTTAAGGCAGTTCCGCATTCTTTGTACAATAGTTTGTGATGATAAAATATTTGCGCTCACAATACGCACTCATTCGCTGGATATTGTTTCCTCGTTGGTCACTAATGTACAGCGGCTCAGAAAATCTGCATTACTAATTTTTGTTCCAACGCGATGTACCAGATTGAAGTCGTACACGTGGAGGAAAATCGATCGCCGCAACATTTCATTTTATATGACATTAGGAACTGGTTTCATTGTATTAAAAATTCCCAACAATGAGCGGTGATCTGTGACCAGAGTGAGAAAACGGCCGTACATATAATTATGAAATTTTGTACCTCCTGCAATGAGTGCCACAGTAGTTTCGTTCTGCCTTGGCGAGTGTTCGTGAATAGAATGCAATAGGATTTTCAGACCCGTCTTTGAAAAATTGAAAAGTTGGTAACGTTCAAAATGACGTTTGTGTACTTGACCATTACAGTGTTCGGATTCATTTACTGGCAATTATATTTAAATCATTATTATTATTATTATACACCGCTAGAAGATAGTTAAAACTAAAACCTAGCTTAAAAATTTAATTTATTTAATTAATTTTATATATCAAATATACATAAGTATATACATTCAATTTACTTTCTCCTCTTTTTTTCCTGTTGCCGATTGTTGATTTTTAAGGAATTTATGAAGTGCCAGAAGATCCCTCCAAATCAAAAGCAGCAGGTCCATTTATTGAGCCAGTGTCGGCAATATTGGCGCCTAGTAACATAACGCACAAATCATCGCCAAAACTACAATTGCGTTCCAGGGAACTGGATCCTTCTGCAGACACTGGCAGGGATACACAATATCTTGTTGAAGAGGATAAGTCTGAATGCTGACCTAAAATGAAACAAAACTATTGCTGAAAATGATGCCGACGTGGAGAATGGAAAAGATGTCAGCAAACATGAAAACGGATATTACGATTAAAGTGTACTTCTGAACTTACAATATTAACAACACCACTACCAGCAACAGAAATAACCGAAATAGAAAAATACAAAAGTTAAAATCACACACATGTCCAACAAATAAACAACAATATAAAAAACCAAATTCTTTAAATATAAGATTGACAACATAAAATTATATTATTGTAAAATAACAAACACAACCACTTGAGAAATGTACATAAATGGTTACGTACACAAGGAAAGAAATAATGGAAATGAAAAAAAATTTGCATAAAAAATAATTTATGGTTTTTGACACAAAACAATAATTAGAATGCATAATGACGTGGAACACAAACGCATTAACCTCAAAATCAATGTTTGTCGTCGTTCGTATTTTTGTTTATTGAAATTGTCATTGTCTATTGTCTGTTAATTTTTGAAAATTAATAATAACTGCTCGGTACTAATAAATGAAGATTGACAAATAACAACCAAACGACAATCCCGGCAACTTTGCAAAACTTATTGTTGCAACAACAAATATGTATTAAAATTATTTAATTTATAAAAAGAAAAAATTAAAAAAAAAATTATTTTTTCGTAAGCAATGTATTTTTTTATTACTTTTAATGAATAGCAAAAAAAAAAAAAAAATTTAGTTTCATGACACGCAATGGTTTCTACAAATTTCAACTAATATACATTAGAGAAATACACGAATACGTTCAAACGGGTAATGAATAGATTCGCTTTGAAAACGACTGGACGTTATACTATACTAATTTGAAACGTGTAAATACAGTATTTTGTAGGAACGGATACAAGTGGTATTCATTCATTTGTACATATATTTAGGTGAATACATAGTAACGAGATTCAGTATGCTAGTGTATGACGGAGTAACAGTGCAGTGAAGTATGTGTTTATAGATAAGAGAAATTTTATATTTTATTTGAATTTTGACAGACTTCATTTACAGCACCGTCTACTGTATGGATAGCGAGCAAGGTGGAATAAACTAATTACTGTACAAACAACGGATAAGGTAAAAAATTATATTTATTCCAAAGATGATGATGTGTAACTATTAATTCTTAACTTATATGAATTGTTTCATTTATTTTTATTGTAATAACATAAATTCATTGCAGATTTAAAATTCAAAAAAATTATAATAATTTCAAACATTGGTAAAGAGTGTGTAAGGTATATTCATTGTTGTATAAGATTTTGTATGCAAATCTTTTATATTAGAGCTGGACATGATGGGTCACATTCTGCATGGTCGGATCGGCCACATCGCCCGCATTTAGATTTGAAAGTATTCGGACGAGTATATCAAGATCCCACCTTATTAAGGTGTACAAAACTCTAGTGTACACAATTTCGTGACTCTCCAATCCAATTTTGATAATTTTTTTTTTGTTTTACTTATTAGGTCACCAAAATGGTTAATGCTACAGTTGGACCCGGTATGTGGCGCTGTTGTCGAGATACAGGCCCTTTTTAACCAAATTTTTAACATTTTTTTTATCTAGCGCACACTATACTGAGGCGATTTCAATAATTACTTTCTTTACGGGAGTGAATGGTATTATAAGTTTGTCATGAAGTTTGTAGCACGCGGAAGGAGAAAAAAAAAAAACATAAAGTATATCAGCTCGATAAGACGAAATGATTAAGCCATGTCCGTCTGCATGTATGCAAACTAGTCCTTCAGTTTTTGAGCTAGAGAGCGGAAATTTTGCACGAACCTTTCTTTTTACCATACGCAGTACATTTGTCGGAACTACATGAATCGGTACCCTCCATACCCCCCATTTGAATTCATGATTTTATTAGAAAAACTTTTCCGTTTTTCTCCTATCGAAGTGAAACTTGGACACTATTGGGCGTACAAATAGAAAACCGCTGTTTTCCCATAGATGGCGCCAGCGCCGCTAATCGGTCGATAAGTACGATCAGAAACATTACATAGCCAGCTGAGGTATCGGTCAACAACTCTAAATAATCTAGCTTGTGTATTTTGACTGTGCTTTGTCCTGTTCGTTAGCGAAAATGGCAAAATTCGAGCCTACAAAGGGCCATTTGCGGGAAGTGTTGCTTTTTGCATATTCGAAAAAAAATGCTACTCAGGCGCATCGAATGATTGTAGAAACTTATGGTGAAAGCTATATTAGTGAAAGAACGTGTCGGGAATGGTTTCAAAAGTTTAAAAATGGCGAATATGGCGTGGAAGACAAGGAACGTCCCGGTCCCGTTAAAAAGTTCGAGGATGCAAAATTAGAGACTTTGCTGGATGAAGATTCGTGTAGAACGCAACAGGAACTTGCAAGTTTATTGGGCGTGACTCAGCAAGCCGTTTCTCATCGCCTAAAGAGCTTAGGAATGATCCAGAAACTGGGACATTGGGTGCCGTACGAGTTGAATCCGAGGGACATTCGAACGGCGCCTTTGCATGTGCGAACAACTCCTCCAACGGCAAAACAGAAAGGGTTTTTTGCATCGCATCGTGACCGGCGATGAAAAGTGGATACACTATGACAACCCGAAGCGGAAAAAATCGTGGGGGCTTCCGGCCATACATCAAGTTCGACCGCAAAACCGAACATTCATGGCTCGAAGCTGATGCTGTGTATCTGGTGGGACCAGCTCGGTGTAGTGTACTATGAACTCTTGAAACCAGGGGAAACCATCACAGGAGCCCTCTATCGGACTCAAATAATACGTTTGAATCGAGCGTTGAAGGAAAAACGCCCGCAATACTCGGAAAGACACGACAAGGTGATACTTCTACATGACAACGCTCAGCCACATGTTTCCAAGGTAGTGAAAACATACCTGGAAACTTTGAAATGGGACATCCTACCCCACCCGCCGTACTCTCCAGATATCGCCCCTTCTGATTTTTATTTATTCAGATAACGCATGAACTGGCAGGACACCACTTTCGTTCTTTCGATGAAGCCAAAAACTGGATTGATCGTGGATCGCGTCAAAAGACGAACAATTTTTCCGACGAGGAATTCAAAAGCTGCCAGAAAAATGGGAAAAAGTTGTGGGTAGTAATGGAAATTATTTTGGAGATTGAGTATGTAACGAGTTTTTTATAATAAAGCTTCAAATTATGAAAAAAAAAAAACGGCGATTTTCTATTTGTACGCCCAATATAATTTTCCAATACAAGCGCAGGACTTTTTTCGGAACGAGCCGAATCGGACTACTAGGGGGGTACCTCCCATACAAACCACCCACTCAGTTCATGTTCTTATTAAAAAAAACTTTTTTGTTTTTTGTTTTATCAAACTGAAACTTGGACACTGTTTTCAAGACAGGCGCAGGACATTTGTCGAAACCATCCCAATCGGGCCACTAAGGGCGGTACCTCCCATACAAATCCCGTGAAGAGTATTTCATTTTCGGCATAGTCGAAGATAACATTTTTACTAGTTTTTTTTTTTTTTATAAAACAAATGAATGCTAATGTAAAGAGTTGCATACTTATTTTTTCAGGTTTTAATCTGTAATAAAATATATATATTTAAAGTATTAAGTTTTTTACAAACCACTGCAAGACCAAGCATAATGCTTTGGTTGTTGTTATTGTTGTATTTTTCCTCTCTGAGTACGCACTTTTTGCGCTCCTCGTTTCTGTATTTTATGTTCTTTTTGTAATGTGCTTACATTTCCCCTCATTGACTTTAATTCTCCAGTCGGATTACCACTCCTGAAGGCTTTTTAGATGAGCATCCAAGCCTGCAGAAGCTTTAACTGCGCAACGGGAGCGGCTGATTACGGTAGTGTCATCAGCAAATGTCGAAGTTACAATTTGACAACTTGTTGGAATGTCGGCAGTAAACAACATGTATAGAGTTGGACCCAAGACACTGCCTTGGGGAACGCCTGCTTTTATCATAAATTCATTTGTAACGAAATTTTTCTGTCTTACAAACACTTGATTCGATATGTAGGATTGCAGGACTCTATGTATATTTTGGGGTAGGGTAGCAAACATTTAATTTTGTATATCAAACCCTCATGCCATACTCGATCAAATGCTTGTGCTACATCAAGAAATACTGCTGAGCAATATTCTCGTTGTTCAAAGGCAGTTCTTATTTCCAAAGTAACTCTATTGACTTGTTTAATCGTTGGTGATTGGTGATCTGGGATTGTACTATTTGTTTGTAAATTGTGATTGAGGTTGGCTTTAAGAACCTTCTCAAATAGCTTAGAAAGACATGGAAGCAGACTTATAGGTCTGTATGAAGAAAGACATATCCTATCCTTCCCGAGCTTTGAAACCATTATGATAACCGATTTCTTCCATTGTTTTGGAAAGTAACCAATTCGAAGGACAGCATTGAAAAGAGAGAATTACTATTGCTGCGTTTGGAAGTTCAGTTATCACTTTTGGCACGATTCTATCATAACTTTGTTTAGCAGTAGGGCTTCTCTTCTCAATCGACTTTTAGAAGCAACCAGTTCTTCAATTTCCCTATTTGAGAAAGATTTTCTGCTGATATTCTGAGCAACAATTGCAGGCGTTGATACCTCAGCTGCAGCTACCAATATGACACTTCACTCATTAACAGATGTGTCGATATCACTTTCAAAGTTGATCGCAGGTGAGAACTAATATAATTTTTATATTGTAACCAATTAGTTTTATTAGATATAAGTCCAAACGGGCGAATCTCAACTAATGGAATATCGAGTAAAACGATATCAACGGGTGAGTGATCGGATGAAAGTTCAAAATGAGTAACTGCTGATATGAGGTTACTAGGTATATTTTTTGTGATATCAAAGTCGATGATATCGGGAGTTTTTCTTAGATCCGGTGGCCAGTATGTATGCCTACCCGGAGAAACGAAGTCTAGCTTGTTTTTATAATTTAGAAGAGTGCTGTAAAGTTGCTGACCGTTTGGATTTACTAAACAAGAACTCCAATAGGTGTGTTTAGCATTGTAGTCACCGGCCACCAAAAATCGTTCTCCAATGCAATCTAAGAAATCCAAAGCCAAAATTTGAAATAACAATAATAGAATCTAATACAAATTGATAACAATAATAAGTAAATTTGTTAGTTAATAAACTAATAAGTAATGTAAGTATGTATTTATAAATATATACGTATGTACAATATGTATTTAGTACCAAAAAAATCTACATATACATATATAAAATCGTAGACGTCTTTTCTGTGCACGCTAATCTCAGAAATGGCTGAACCGATTTGCATGGGTGTATTGTAGCAAGCTTTCTGTGACATATAGCGTTTATTTTATAAAAATCGACCGACTAAATCAAAAGATTTTAATTATAATTAATTTTTCATTCAAAGCCAAATCAACTAAAGAAAATTTTTTCGTTGCTTATGCTTTGAATTTTGTGTTGTTGTTATTGTTCTACAAAATTTTTCCTCTCATTATAGATAACTAAATAAGCTTAAGAGTATTGCGCTTTTTGTTCTTTTCTTTCTGTATATAATGTTCAATGATTAACTGAGTACGCACAAGTGCATTGCGCTCTTTGTTGTCTTCTTTTTGTAAAATTTTTTTTTTTAATAATGCAAATGTATGTTATTGTATGAGTACATGCTTATGGAAATGTACTCTCAGTATCTAGTCCCTTCGTTGAGTGGACTAAACTGCAAACGCAGCATATTCGAATGTGCGGTGACATAATGCGATTGGAATGTGCGTTGACATATGTACATGTATGTAAGTGTTTTCATTTGAGTTTATGTCTTTCTGTATTTATGTTTAAATCTTGCATGAGTACGCTACACCTCCCTTTTTACAAAAAATAACGTAATCCATTTTTTGTATATATATTATAATTATATTGTGTATATTATTGTATACTACATTACGTTAGTGAGATTTGGAATGAAAAAAAAAAAAATTGAAATATTAGAGTTTGAAATTGTTGTACTTTGATTTCTTCTTGTCTTTCCCTCTAAATTTTAATATTTTAGAATTCTTATTTCTATTGAATTTTAATGATTTTCTCTTTCTGGTTATTCTTTGTTCTAAATTTTGTCATTAACATTGAATTTTCATTCATATAATAAAAAAAATTATATTATGTAAGAATGAGGTTGATCAGACTTAGTTCTTTTAAGATATTATAAGAAGTTTTAATCTATCTATATGTACTTTCTGTTGCTTATTTATAGTATCTTCTATTACTATGTTGTTGTTTTCTTCTATTCTAACCACATTATATGGTCCTAAATTACTATTTTCTAATTTATGACCTGTTTCGTATTTTAATTAAAACTCTGTCTCAAATTTTTCGCTTAAAATCTAGTGTTTTCTTATCATAGTATTCTTTTTATTTCTGTTTACGTTTATTTATCATTAATCTGGCTCTCTTATAAGCTTGCTCTATTCTACATTTCGATTCCTTATCGTAATCATCTATGTTATAAAGTGGTTCTATTCTATCTATGCTATTATAATGTTTAGGCAAATTTGAGTTTTTGTTAAAAACTAATTCATATGGACAATAGTCATGTGCCATAGATGGGGCTGTGTTGTAACAATACACAAAATATTGAAGCCATTCGTCCCAATCAGTTTTATCAACTGATATATAAGAACGTATGTATTTATTTAAAGTTCTGTAACTTCTTTCGATTGTTCTATTTTTAAATAATTGCACAAATCATTGATTATGGAATTCTTATATTCTGTTCCCATGTCCGTAATGAACGTCTTCATTGTACCATACTTAAGAATAAAAGATTCAAATATGGCTTTAGCGACGGTTTTCGCGCTTTTATTTTGGATTGGTATAGCTACAAGATATTTTGTTAGGTCACATATCAGAGTAATGTAATGGACCAATAGTGTCGATTAAAACTTTATCGAAAACACTTATTGGTGTGTCAGTAATGGTTAAAGGGGTTCTAGTATGTCTTGTTGGTTTAGATACTTGGCATTTAGGACAATTACGTACGTACTTTGTAATATTAACGTGTCATATTTTTCCAGTAGTAATGCCTTTTGATTTTTGCTAGCGTTTTTGTAATGCCTGTATGCCCTCCTTGGATTGGATCGTCATGGAAAGTAAACAGTATTGCTTCTTTTTCATTTTGTATTATTATAACCGGCTTGAGTAGCGCTACTCTTAATTTTTTTAAATACAATATTTTTTGCCCATATTTTTAAAATAATCAATTGAAACTTCTTCAAAGATTTTTTTCACTCGGTGCTGTTTTAAGTTGTCTGATCTCGTTTATACTGGCTTTAGTTTCCAGCCTTTGAAAGAACTGACCTAAATCGAGTCATAAACCTAGAAAAGTTACTTCATGCATGAAAAACGAGCACTTGTCCGGTTGCAATTTTAGATTGTTTCTCCTACACAAATTAAAAACATTGGTAAGGTTTTTAATCATATGTTTTTCTGAACAACCAATGGCAATTAGGACATCCATATATAAGAATGCCTGAGATGGTTCAAGACCTAAAAATGCATTTTTCATCATTATTTGGAAAGAGTTTGGCGCTATTTTTAATCCATTTGGAAATCACGTGGAACGATAAGAGCCATTGCTTGTTGAAAAAGATGTTATGTTTCTTGAATTTTCTTCAAGTTCTATTTGGTGAAATCCAGACGTTAGATCTAAGCATGAGAAATATTTTGCTCGTCCTAATTGATCAAGAATATCATCGATTCTTGGGAGGGGGAATTTATCTGCTAATAGGTTTTATTTTATTTATTTATTTCCTAGGGGGCCAGCCCCCTGCTCGCTTCGCTCACCAACCCCCATGAGCATTTACATTTATCTTTAACGTTTGTGTAAGAGAAAATAAAAAATCTTCAATGTTAAGTAGTTTCTAATGTAATGCTTCATCGAATACAATGCCACCACGGCGAATAGGACAATCTGCCCTAATTGTAACAAAGTTTGAGCAAAATATTTAATTGCTAAGGATACAAGAGTTTAGCCATGTCTCAGAAAACGCTATAACATCAGCATCAAACGAGAAACTATCGCTATACAAAATGTTAAGTTCAGTAAGGAGACCTCTAACATTTTGATATTGAATAGAAAGATTATCAGAAGGCAAAATTAGTTTTTTGAGATTGTGTTCGAAAGTGAAATTGAACTTGTAGAAGGCACACTAGCAGATGGTCGAAGTTCGAGAAATTAAATTTCTGAACATTCGCCTTAACATTTATTTTGGCTTCAATATAAGAAATAATATCTTCACAGGTTGTATCTGCTGCCAACCTAGAAATGAAAACATTTCGACGGGGTGTAATACAGGAAAACCAGGTGCTGAATTGGAACAAGTTAAGTTAGATGCAGGTAATAGTACAGATGCCAATATGGGCTCAGGTACCGACAAAGGAAGGGGTGTATGGCTAGTAGTGGACACATTACCAATGTTGTCCACCACAAGTGCTCAGCGAGGAATGTGAAGCAGGCCGTAGACCGTTTGGAAGTAGATGCTAGATCAGCATTATTGGATGATGTTGGAGAAGTTGGTCCAGCTTAGAGGTACATACTTGATCCACAGGTGGAACAGGTGGACCCATCTGTGATACGGGGTCCCTTGATATAGGCTTAGGAATATGGGAAATTATGGCAGGAGATGGAGGAGTATGGGATGAAGATAAGGGTAAACAGTGGGGCATAGGAATTGAGGTAGTATTAATCGGAAGGGTAATAGCCTCGGGAGCTTGAGTAGTAATATGTAATGGAGTATGGTTAATCAATGGAGCAGGTGACAATAAAAGAAGGGGAGGAGGTGAATCGAACTGATACTTACTAAGTAAATCCACATCCGAATCAAAATCTGAGGCAAGTTGTTTAACTGACCTATTCAGCTTGATAAATCTGTTACGTATACTACGATACATCGACGAAAATTCAACCTGATTCTTGGAACAGGACGGGCACGACCACGTCAATCAGCCATAGACACTTTTAGATATGCTAGCAATCCTGTCATGGTCACGACCCGTCAGTCCGCACATTTTAGATGGCAAATATTATCACACAATTGGTTGAGAATCAATATCAAAAGAATTTTTATTTTTGCACGAAATATTACAACAAATCATTTTCAAGCCAAAAATTAAATAAAAAAACAAAAGAAATTAAACTACGTATAAAAAAAAAGGAATTGAAAAACCAAAAACGCAGTATAAAAAAAAAATTTTATGAGACACCCTGTCAAGCAGTTGCAGTATAAACTCTATAAAACCGTATATAAAAACAACATGCAAGAATCTTAGCTTACTCTGATATTATCGCAACAACAACGCAAAGCAAACAAAAAGCTTTGGAATGTTAATCACAATAACAAAAAGCACAGAAGTAAACCAACAATAACCAAAAATGCACTGACGCCACAGAGAGAGCACAAATATGTATTAATTATTGCAAAGCAACTGAAATTTTTAAAAAAAAAACTCAATTATGCGCAACTAAACATACCTTATGATCAGTCAAACAATCAAATGCACTATTTAACATAAATAAAATATTATAACATCAAAATGTTTTAAAAACAAAAAGCAAAAATAGCAAATTAAAACACAGTCACGCAAAACACGTTTGACTCGCTTGAGATGAATTCAAATATAAGTATGCAAGTTAACACGATCACATAGTCAGGCGACTCAACTTGTGGGATGTGCCTCGTTTCCACGATATTGCTGATGCAGCTTTGTCTGGACGTCATCCGATCGTTTCTGCAATGCGCTATCCGACGGGATCGGATGTATTGCACGAGGCGCAAGCCGAGCAGTTTTTAGGGGTAGTTTAGAATATAAGAAAACTCGATGTGTAGAGTTAGTTTAGTCTTAAGTTGGAGTTGGAAATAAATAGTTATAAAAATTAATTTGCACAACATTAAAATACAGAAAGTTTCTACGGTCAAAATTCAGTTACCCCTCTTTCTTTTTTCTTTTTTTTTTCCAATAAATGTATGAATTGACGACTGGCTGTACGACTGGCTCGTTGGCCCAGCGGTTAGTGCGCTGGGCTGACAGACATCCCAGGAGTCGCGGGTTCAATCCCGCTCAAGGCAAGTCTAGCCCTGCACTTTTCTAATTTTCTCCTTTCCTTCTTAACTTTCCCCTGAGCTGAAGGCCTCTGTCGCTATTGCTCATATTAAATACTAGGTTACAATTTGTAATTATAATCTTAGTTCTAATAAATAAATAAATAAAATTTAATCTGTACCTTGTATACCCTAAAAATTAATAAAAAGAATACTACTACTACTAATACTCGTAGAGCTGGCGTTCTCAAGGTAGCGTACTGGGTCCGATACTGTATACAATATATACTTCAGATTTACCGATTGTTGGAGATAACAACATAATAGTTGCCACATATGCAGATGACACAGTTATACTTGCCACCCCACAACTCCGAGATGAAGCTTCCTCTATACTTCAATTTCAACTCAATCGATTGGAATCATTGTTTAAAACGAGGAACATTGTGGTAAATACTGACAATTCAAAGCATATCACTTTCACGAGGTGACTATCCACAAGTTACCTTTTTCGAAGATGTTAAACCACACCACAATGTTGTCAACTATCTTGAATTACAACATTGAAAAGCGCGTTTCATCAAAAAGTAAACAAATCAGTATGGAGGCATTTCAGTTAAACTAAGCACGAATCCCAAACTTCGACTTGAGAACAAACTACTTATATACAAGGCAGTTATCAAACCGGTCTGGAACCTAGCTTTGGCGCACGGCTGCTGAATCTAATGTAGAAATCCTACAAAGGTTTCAGTCAATAAGAAAGCTTTTAGGAGCCTCTTATTATGTTAAAAACACAGATTTACATCAAGATCTCCGCATTCCAACAGTAAATGAAGAAATGCCAGGTTCAGCGTAAACTACTTAAAACGGCTTGAAAACCATGTATAAGTGGTGAAAAAAATAGTAGAAACAAGCAAAAAAAATTTTTATTTTGAAAAAAAAAAAATTTAATTAAAAACTTTTATAAAACAATGAGTATTCAAATATTTCGTATACTCATATTTGCATTAAAAAAATAACTAAAATTCAATAAAAACATAACGTAAAATAAAAATGTATTCCATCTTCCAATTTGCTATTAGAAAAAATAATAGAAATAAAACGAAAGAAAAATAAAAATCATCTATCCATATAGTAGCCAATAAGTTAAAAATACATCAATTTAATATTTGGTCGACCCGCCTTTTTTCCACATTACTTCTATACATCTACGACTCATAGAATTCACTAGATTCTCGCATGTTTCCGGTGGTATCGAACACCATTGCTCCTTGACTTTCTCCCAAAGTTGTTGCTTATTTCTTGCTTTGAAGTTACTGAGACGTTTCTTTAAGACTCCCCATAGATGCTCTATGGGGTTAAGGTCGGGTGATTGGGATGGCCACTCCATTACCGTTACTTGATTTTCGCTAAACCATTTCTTTACAAGCTTTGACGAATGCTTGGGGTCGTTGTCCTGCATGAATTCCCATTTTAGAGGCATTTCCTCTTCAGCGAATGGGAGCATCGTTGTCCTTAAAATGTTGATATAATCTGGTGCACACATTTTACCATCTATCAAATGTATCGGACCCACACCGGTTAAAAAAAAACAGTCCCATAACATTATGGACCCTCCGCCATGTTTAAAGGTTCTTTTGGTGTACTTTGGGTCATATGCCGACTTTGCAGGACGCCGTACATATAATTTCCCATCGGATCCTATCAAATTAATTTTAGTTTCGTCCGATCACAGGACATTTTTCCAATTAGGACGGTCAATGTGTCGAGTAGAAAACGCTAGTCTTCGTTTAATGTTTTGTGCATACAATAATGGTACCTTCCGTGGACTTCTAGCCGGTAAATTTTCTTCTATCAATCTGTTTCTAATAGTTTTACTATTCACTTCAAGATTAAGGTCCCTTTTAAGTTCCTTCGAAGTTTTGAAATGCATTTTTTTGCTGTAGCGCACCAACAGTTTGTCTTGGCGATCAGTGGTTTTCTTCCCCTGGTCTCAATCTTCTTTTCAGCCAGAATTGCAGTAAAAACCTTTTTCTTGGAGCACATTGTTTTACCTTTTTCACGAAGAGTTCGCATCAGTTGAATGGTTCTCACGCCCCATTGAAGAATTTTTTTTAAAAAATTGTAAGAGTAACCGCTAGTAAAGTAATTAATTTTTGTTTTTTAAACTTATCTACAAATAAAACTCACTAATAGAATTGATTTAAAATTTTAATTACCTTTTAAAATGCAAAAACCAAACTTGTTTCTATTATTTTTTTCCAAGACAAACACGTGCTTTCATCACTTAAACAGAAGTAAAACGAAAATGAATTGAAAAAAAAAAAAAAAAAACAGATAACGGCAAGATCTACCGTTACTAACAGCTGCCTTACAGTAATAAACATCAACTAAGAACGTTTGAATATAAACAAAAGAAGCAATTTAAAAAAAATTTTTTTTTGTTTCTATTATTTTTTATATATAAATCTCTTGGACAACAGCTGCGACACGAGAAGATTGAAACGCTATCACCCTTTAGACTTACCTTGTAGAATATAATAATCAATTTGTACATATTACCATACTACAATACCGTAAACTTCTCCAAGAGCCCAATTTGTATTCTAGCATCAATGTAATTTTCCCTAAGATAATATAGTAATTGTCCCATCTCATGGACAGTTTTTAAATAATAAATGAAAAAAAAAAATTTACACAAATTTTCCTTAGTATGTATCTCACACATATTTATTTGCACTTATACCCTCAATAGTCGATTGTCAATTATAACAACACGTATATTTGTTTTATATGGAGCAACGGTCAGCTATATAACGCGCTATTATTCTTCCTTTCCCCAGTGATTTAAAATTTGTGAGTTTTGGTTTTGCAGCCACGGTCCAATTTTTGTGTTCTATGTGTTCTGAACAGCTGTTCTTGGTTTTTGGCTGTACATTCAAATAAAACGTTTCGCGCTAGTTACGTCAGAACCTTTTACCTATCCCAATATTTCAATACAAATTAACTATATGAGTAACATTAATAAATGGCAACTTCATCATTTCATATTATTTGTATTTAGGTCAATAAGTCAGCAATGCAATTATGCATATACTCACTTGTATTACTATATTACAACTATATTAATCGATGATTGCTCAAACAATAAGGTCAATAAACTGTAAATGTGACTTACTTATAATTAGAATTAAAATGATATGTAATACCTATGTCAAGGAACGAATTGCATTATTATTATGTTTGCAACTGCTTCCTCTTGGTCAGCATAAATAAGGTATAAATAAGTTATTTTAATCAATTGTAAATCAGTCTTAAGCTTTAATTATTAATAAAGGAACATAAAAATATTTCTTTTTCAGTAGCTTTTGGCTCACTTTCTTAAAGCATTAACATTATAATCGTTTAATAAAGAATTGAAAACTATTTCTTTTTGAGTACCTTTTGTCTCTCTACGGAATTTGCTCGTTGCTCTTACTATAATGCAAAATTTGTGGAAAATACATGATTTAGAACAATCTGCAGTGCATGCAAATATCTTGCAACTCTCTTTTCCATTACTGCTGCATGTTTTATTAAAATTTTACCAAAAATGTTACAATCAAGGGTGCCACAGAAAGCTCTAGTATTTTCAGCGTCGGGAGTACTGCTATATAGGATATCGACAAAACTGAAGTGCCACAGAACTCCGAGAGGTTTCGCTTTTTGGGGTGTTTTTATCGAATAACGAAACCGCTTCAACTGAATGTTGTGCTTGACAACTCTAATGTGCATTAATTCAGTGGTTCTCTGTGACTGCCGCCTTTCAGCTGTTTTTTTTGTTTACATTAGAAATTTTTACAACAAAAGAGATTATTAAATAAAACATACTAAATATAAAATGCCTGTGGCTCGCTTAATGGCTATTGATTTATTACGAAGAATTGAAAAGTTTTACTTACACTTTCAAATCCCGCTTTTTGTTTATTTTGTTTCTTCTTTTTTTGCAACATAGCGTTCATACTCCGCTTTTGCTGTTGGCAACATGGCAACTTTTAACAAATTTTTAATTCACTTTTACTTAAAATGCACAGTAAATACGTGAATAATGAACATTTTAAATATAGCAGCGTTGTTATTAGTTTTATTACCTTAATATACAACACAATTTTTTGATCTATTCGATAAAACAAAAACTCCGAAAAATCCAACATAACATTTAAAAAGAATTTGCATCCCTTTGCTCGATTTGTTTTGTTGACTGAAGGAGATTTATAGAAGATATTTTGTAAAATAATGAATTAATAGTTTAAAAAAAAATGTTTTTAAAAAAAAATATGCAATTACTTTGAAAAAGTATAATCTATCCATTCGTCACAATGGTTTTATTTAAAAAGATGTTCTCATGGGAGAAAATAACCAATTATTCAAACCAAACACAGGAGAATTCGAAAACTCGAGAAAGAGTTTTCTGTGGCACCAAAATCCGAAAATTTGGTGGAATTGAGGAGGAAGATTTTTCTGTAACACCCCTGTTTACTAGATCACCAACAGCTATTTTAAGTTGGCGCACAACAAAAAAAAGAGAAGGCAGTCTAGCATAACTACAAAAGCTGAAATGACAAAAAAGGGAAATCAGTCGAAAATCACATAAAAAACACCATCAGTGATGGATATTTCACAGTTCAAGACTGCGCTGTTATTGCAGCAAGTTGACAGCGCTCTTTGGGTTCAGCTGTGTTCCTGGACAACACACATCCAAAACTGTGTTTTCATTACAACAACAACCACAATTTCTCATGTCGTTATTGTAAAAAAATGGCGATGTTCGCTCAGGGTTCTTCCCAACACAGAGTTCAGATCACTTTGGAAAGGCAACGGCAATTAATGTTCAGATAAAAGTTTTACATCATAAAATTTTCTACAAATTTGGTCAGTTGCCGCTTTTACACATTTTGATACGTAGGAGGCAAACGGCTGAATAGAATATTATCAAAAATATACCAGATATTCTTTAGATTATTAGCATAAAAAATAAGAACCAGGGTTACATGCATTTTTTTATTTTGTTTTAATTTTTAGCCATTCGTCTTCGAACAGTCTTTCTGATCAGAATTTTACCTCGCAGCTAATAAATTTATTTTTTTCTATCAGAGCCAAACAACCCCAATAATGACAACGAGAAATGCATACATCTAGTTTGTCGCTAATGATGCCAGGAACAAAATCAAAGGTTGCTTATTAACCGCGCCGCCGTCCGAAGATAGAGCAAGATCTTGTTCTCCTGTTCTATCTTCTAGTGCAGTAAGCACTAATCACTCACTTCCATGGAATGCCCAGTGCCCTACCAACTACCTTTGTATTCAAAACCAGAAGCAACTGTCTTTAAAACTAAACAAACACAATACAAAGCACAGCTTTTACATCAACAGCTAGTACAGTTTCCGAAACAACAACAGTGTTCTCAGCTACTGCAGCGATTGCGTCATCAGATGTAGTTACTGTAACAACTACAAACACCCAAACATTTATTGGCGCCATCAACAACCCAATGCTAGAACAAGCAAGCTGCATAGTAACAGCAGCAGCAGCAAACAGCGAAAATAGGAAATCATCTGAAACGGTTACGGCATCAACCAATAAAAAAGAACTTCTTTTACGTAAGCTAAATCAATTGAAAATACAACTCCATCACCAGGAGCTAGTGACAAACAGCGCATGCAAAACGGGACCCTGGAAAATAAAGAGGCAGTGCAAGCAGGTATTGAGCGCTATATACAAATCACTGTAACAAAACAATAGTCAAAGCAGTTTTAAGCTTAAGGTACAATGGCTCTATATCTAAACCTTATCACCCACAAACACTAGATTTTCACTTTGGAAAGCGTAAGGATCGCTAAATACTCCTGTGGAACTGGTTTCACCTATTAGAGACAGAACCAGAAGTTGGGCACGGTCTGATGAAGAGAAGGCTAATGTATTTGCCATTTTCGCAGTTTCTTGTTGAACGCCTAAGAGCAGGGCACCTGCATACGACACATTTGAAGTTAAAGGAATATTAGGTGGTGGACACATAACCGTCGTTGATTCTGTACGGTTATGATTGTCCCCACAGTTACTGCTTTTTTTGAGATCAGGATTATCGCGACTTAGTTTACAGGTTGCGGTTTCATGCGAGTCTCCACAAGCTACGCATACTGGACGAGGGGTGCAATAAGATTTCGTGTGGCCAAATTCCTGGCAATTTCTGCATTGAACAGGATTTACTCGTTTGTGAGGCTCCTCCACAGTTACCCTACGATGAAGTAAATATTTAATGTTGTAGATGGGATGCACTTCATTTTTCTTTAAGTGCTGCGACTTTGGGGCCAACTCAATTTTGTACAATGGCTGTGGAGTTTTATTTTTATTAAAAATATTAATCACTACTTTGATTCAAACCCTATTTCTTCCAGTGCACTCTTAATATCGCTACTATCAACAGAGGTTTCAATGCCGTTAAGTACAACTACCAGCCCTTTACTACGTTTAAGCTGATAGGTACAATAGTTTCTTTTAGTCTCTCTAAGGTACTTAGTTACAGAACTGTAGTTTGCTTCCGTATAAATTTGGACCTTAGTTTCTTTTATATTACCCTTGGTAATAGGGACAATATGAAAGTTATTATTGCCAACTATTCTTTGGATAGCATCTACATGCCTATTCGAGCTTTCTTCACGAACATATATTGGGGGAGGTTTCGCGGTTTTAGGTTTTCATGAGTTTTTGTCATCGTTTTTAACAGGTTCATCTTTTTCAGCAAGTAGCTGGAACATATTACTTTCCAAAATCGTTTTCTTTGCATTATTATTTTTTTGCGGGCTTAGTTTACACTTATTGTGGATATGTATGTAGCGGTCAATATCTGTCTGCACTGCCGCTTTATTTTCATAAGTCCCGTTTTGTATGCGCTGATTTTGACTACCTGCTGGTGACACAGTTGTCTTTTTTATTGCTTTTGCTTGCGTAGCAGAATTTTTTCTATTGCATGCTGAGAACACTATTGTTGTTCCTGAAACTGCACTAGCTGTTGAAGTAAAAGCTGTGCTTTGTGTTGTGTTTGTTTAGTTTTAAAGACAGTTGCTTCTGGTTTTGAATACAAAGGTAGTTGGTAGGGCACTGGGCACTCCATGGAAGTGAGTGATTAGAGCTTACTGCACTAGAAGATAGAACAGGAGAACAAGATCTTGCTCTATCTTCGGACGGCGGCGCGGTTAATAAGCAACCTTTGATTTTGTTCCTGGCATCATTAGCGACAAACTAGATGTATGCATTTCTCGTTGTCATTATTGGGGTTGTTTGGCTCTCATAGAAAAAAAAAATTTATTAGCTGCGAGGTAAACGTCCGATCAGTTAGACTGCTTGAAGACGAGTTGAAACCTTAATGTTAGGCAAAATTATATATTGGAGATAAAATAAATACCATAAATTTATCAAAAAAAAAAAAAAAAAAAAAAAATCACAGCGGCGTACTTATTACACTCCAGTTATTTATAATAAACATCGGAAACCCTGTACCATTTTTGTGTTTCTTATTTGTTTTCTATTGATGGCAAAAGGTGATTATAATTTTCCGGTCTTGTAGGAAATTGATATTTTATATAATATAATAGAAAGAATTTCTTAGAAATGTATTTAGCCAAAAATACTTTTATTTAGGATCTTTATCCACACAGTATTCAGGTTTTCAAACCCTCTTTAATAGAAATATGGGTTCAAATACCAAATTACTAATATGTTGCTTTAGTTTTACACGCATCAAAATACACCGTGGTCTGATTTTTCGGTGGTATTTACTAGAAGCTACTTAGCTTTACTTTTTCGATAAAGTGCATACAAAGAATTCTTATTAGTGCATTACATTTTTATTTTTTTTTTGTATATTTGTTTTTTTGTTTTTATTTTGTACTTTATGAAGAATAATTTTACGATCCCAAAGGTGTGCGATCATCTCATGAATGTTAGGTTCCACTTTATTTCTTTTGGGTGTTACATACATACATACCATTATCCATACTAACTTAATATACTCTATTTGGGCACAAGTTATAAAAATAGTGTTTCAATTATTTTTATACTATACTAACCAGAATTGTAAGACACTGACTTTGGCAAATTGACGACGTCACGACGAAATGTTGATAAGTTCTGCGTGAATCTGATTAAAAATTGAGTTAATGGTTTTTGCATTCTACTTATAGTATTCCTATATCTCAACTAGAGCCCTTCACAAGCGCACACTAAGTAGTGTTATCAGTCGGCAGTCACACTGTACACACTATGAAAACGAGTCATGTCTGTTTTTCAATCGAGCCATTACGAGTCAAGTGTGTTCTTGAAACGAGTCATTCAACTCATTTTGTCTATGCTGTCGTTCGTCTCATGTTTTCTGCTACAACTTGATAACACACTGTATTTGTTAACGAATTCAACGAGATCATTGATACACAAACATCACACGAGTTTATTTGCGTAAGTGTTGGTGCAGACAGTGTGACTATTGACACGATTTATATAAGCAAGAGAGGATAATTATTTGTTTGGTGTTGACTCGTGCAGGGCTCTTATCTAAACTTACTTTTCTTTATTTTTGGTGGAAACATTTCGCTCTATGCCAAACATAAGATCATCAAACCACTGAACCATTGTTTGCTGTTTTTGTATTGGTTGTGAGCGTATGATGGTTTCCTTGAGTGAACTGCAAGAAACAAAAAAAAATTTCATAAAATAAAAAAAACACCAAATTTAGTCAATGTTTAACCCTTAACCACTGAAGTGTAATTAGTAACGCTAACACTAACGTACGAATGCCATTCGCCTATATACAGAAGGTGTTGTGAAATTAATTCTTATTTTGCTATGAATGTCTTTAATAGTTTAAATATATTTAAAAAACACAATAAAAACTGTGCAGATTTTAACGAAGAAACATTATTTATTAATCAAAAAACTTATATACCTTAAAACAAAAACCCTCAACTACAAAAAAAAAAATATATTACAGAAATCTCTTTTCTTTGTGTTTCACACTTGTAATTAACATAACCATTACATATAAAATTCATTCATTTTTGTAAACTAATTTCTAATTCGTTTTGAACAGCAGTTGACGCATGTGGGTTTTGAATACTGTATCCAGATTGGACGGCCGCAAGCCTCACACAGGAACAGTTTTTCAAAGAAGCAAAATTTTCAGTTTTATTTACTTATTTAGCTAATTATGACCAAATACTGTCAAACTTAAAAAGAAAAAGAGATTAAAACATAAAAACAAAAAAGAAAAACTTAATTAATAATAATAAGTGATTAAAGTTAGTCTTAAAACCATTTTATTTAATTAATGAGAAACCAGCAAAAGTTAAAATTAAACGTAACATAATATAAAAGAAATCACCCGTCTCTGACCCGTTGGAGGTATTTTTTCAAGCTATGCCCCTACTCACAGCCAATTGTGATCAGAGACAGAAGGGATGTGTGAGCCAATGAGCGATGTCCACTTCATCTTGTAGCAGTTCGTTGCAATTCCCGAAGCCAACGAAGGACGATGATGTTAAGCGCAGAGTGCGAGATCTCAGGCGAGAGGACGTGATAGAACTTATTATAAAGAGTGCATAAAACTCGGAATGGATCATGTAGGGCATAGTTAGTTGTGCATGTACCTATAGCTAAGGGTTTTCTAGGGATACGACAAGGGACACAGTACCAGTAATAATTTTGTGAAGAAAGCTTATACCAAGAGTTATTCTGCGATTTCGCAATGATGGGAGATCTATAAGAAACCTGCTAAAGTATGAAAGCAAATGTACACTGGGATCCCAATTTAAACCACGAAATGCAAAGAGAAGGAATTGCTTCTGTATAGACTCAATGTAGTCTTGATGTTTTTTACATTAAGGGCTCCAGACACACGAACAGTAATCAAGTACTGGGCGGACTAGAGTGATGAAAATAATCTTGGTAGTATAGGGATCATTAAATTCTTTAGACCTTCTTTTAATAATAAAAATGTTGAGGAACGCTGTTTTTTTCTTTTTTTTTTGTTTATGTTTTCGTTTCTTTTCTTTGTTTTCTATTCGTAGTCTAAGTTATAATATGTTAGGCCTCGCTCACTTAAAGCTTTCAATAGCATAAAGCTTTAATTGAGCTTTCAAGTTTTTTTGTTTCTTGATTCTGTTCGTTTTAAGTTAATATGCTCAAGATCACGTGATGTTTGTTAGTCCCTTTATGTTCAAGATCACATGAAGGTGCGTAAAGTTGTTGTTAATAAAAATACAGGCCACAGTCGACTTCGAGTTTTTGTTTTCGGTATTATTATTCAAATTCATTTTTTGGTCCTTCGAGCCGGATCTCAAGGAATATTACAATTGGTGTGCCAAACAAAGTGAATTAAATAATAATGGATCTTCCACATACGGTGTTATCCAAGAAAT
>JBAMAW010002482.1:0-251790 GCA_037043295.1 Amiota minor
AGATATAAGTCTATAAGGGCGATCCCCAAATATTGGAAAATCGAGTAAAACGATATCAACGGGGGAGTGAGCGGAAGAAAGTTCACTACGTATGCGCACACACACACACACACACACACACACACACACACACACACACACACACACACACACACACACACACACACACACACGCCGACCAAAACAAATCAAAAGAAATTTTTACATTCACCAAAATTGTGAATATCATCACAATGGACCAAGTCGCTAAATAGCCAGATGATATGTGGAAATGGGTTCAATGCTCTGACAGCATCATTATCACCATGTAGCTTTCATATGATTATTTGTCAGGAAGGTTAGCAGTCCTGCAAAGAAGCGTGTTTTTGCTAGTCAAATGAGTCTCACAACTACATCATCAATAGCATTGTTGTCCTCTAAATTATCTAGCTTAAGTTTGTGCTGTGATAGGTGATTGTGTTCCAGTGAAATTATTTTTAAAATGAGCCATTGACGGCGTAAATTCCAACGTTCAAAATTTTCATTTGGATTTTCATTATCAACTAGATGAGTATGGCTCTAGGGTCTGGTGTTTAATACGCTTTCTTATAATAATGCATTTACCACCATGAGCCTTTCCATACGGATGATTTGTTGTATAAACTAAGTAGTCTGGTAAAAGAAGTGGTTTTTGCTAGTCAAATGAGTCTCACAGACTAACATCACATCTATATTGTTGTCCTCTAGATAATTCATCAGCTCAAGTTTGTGCTGTGAGACGCCATTTGCGTTCCAGTGAGTTATTTTTAAATGAGCCATTATGGGGAATTTAACTTATCCAAAATTTTCATTTGGATTTTCATCATCTCGTGAAAAGAGTTTTGCATCATCATCATCTGTAATAAATTCACAATACAATTTAACTAGAACTTTCTGGTTGCAACACTTGCTCATTACACGCATTTAGAGTTGAGGTAGTTTGTGAGATTGGCTTATTATGTTGAGACATTGGAGCCTTAGGCTTCACAATCTTTTTCGCAGTTTCTTGTTGAACGCCATTTGAAGTTAAAGGAATATTAGATGGTGGACACATAACCTAACATTTGATATCCATATTATTGTGTGTCCGGATTTGTCGCAACTCAACCAAAAGGGATTTTCAAAAATTGTGAAAAGCATTGAGAGTAAGTAACCACAATAGTTTTAAATGTTAATTTGTATTGATTCTTATTTTTTTTTTTTTTGTATCTACTTTAAATATATGTTTCCAATAGCTAATTCTTTGAGGACAAGCAAGGATTATATGGATATGAAATGACTTTTGATACCAACCAAAACAATCTTTCAAAGCAACGTAATTTGTGTGTTTAATTTCTTCGATTACATAACATTATTTATTTTGAATTGTGTTGAACCTATGAGTTTCTAACTAAAAAATTTGTTGTATTGAACACTTTCGGTTCCACGCAACACACGATAAAAGTTGAAAATTTGTAGTCAACATTTAACCATATGAGAATTTTACGTAAAACTTTAAACATCTTAAAAGATTAGAAGTAAAGATGAAACCACCGGTTAACAACCAAAGTTAAAATTCTCATCAAGTATTTGCTGGGAATCACATGACCTGGATGAAGGAGTGACGTACCCTGATTTTTCGGATGAAAAACATTTCAATTTAGATGCACCTGATGGTTTCCACTATTTAGTATCATGTTATTTGAAAGGAAGAATGGGTGCCATCTCATATTATGGAACACGACAACCGCAATTTGTGTCATCCAAAATGAACGCACCTCATTACAAAGGCTTGATCTAGAAAGCGTTTCCTAAAATTGGCAACATTCTCGAATCATTGCCGTGGAGTGGTAAAAAACTAGATTCAGAAGCAGAACGTTATTTTAATCTCCTTATCACAATATAATTGAGGATGTATGGAGATGGCTGGCAAGAAAAATATACGAGTCTGGGAGACAATATCAAGAAGTGCAATCATTAACAGATGCCTAGTGCCTTTAAAGTCCGTCCCTATATGATTCCCTTACTGATATGATTTATTAGGTTCTTTCGAATAATGATGGTTCCACACATCATTTACATAAATTTTATTATAAATAAGTTTCAAAATTAATGAAAATACAATAAAAACCAAAGGTTTACCAATTTTTTATTGTTTGTGAATAAGTGTGACAGTCATATAACAGACTTCAGATTACAGAGTTTAATTAAATGGGAAACGAAAGGGCGAGTCGAGCAGATGCAAGCTGCTATAGAGCAGGCCTAATCCCTGCGAGTTGGGGTGATTCTCACTGAACCGCCTTATTTCTTTTTTGACCAGTGGCACCCGAAGTTCTCTGTGTCGGACCGAATTTCGCACATAGAATGGAGAACTCGCTACTTTCCTCAGAAGCTTCGATTCAAAGCGTTGAAGTATTTCTATGTTAGAGTTTGCTGCTTTACCCCATAATTGGATGCGGTATGTCCATATTGGTTTCAATATTGTCTTGTATAGTAAGACTATATTGCGCAAGCTGAGCTGAGATCCATGATCCAGCCTTTATTCAACTTTTCAGAGCGAGTTCAATCTTCTTTTTTTTTTTAATATGCTCCTACCAGTTAAGCCTTCTCTCCATGGTCAGCCCGAGATACTTTGCATTGGTCTCAATGGGGACATTGAAAATAAAGTAGAAACAATATTATGCAAACCATTCAAGATGCACATTGTATTATCCATTGCAAGGAGAGGCAAGACAAATTTTTTACAAGGTTATCTAGTAGTACAATAATATGTACAATATAATAAAGTCGTAAAATTTCTATTTCCAAATAATAACTTTTATTGCTACAAGTAAGCATGAGGTTTTTGAAAAACCAATCTAAATTTATAAAGAATACACGACACATCGATATCTTAAATATTAGACATTTATAAGTATGTAGGTATGTTGATTTCATGTTTGATCACAGCAGGATACGTAATTATTCGGGAAGGTATCCACCTTAACTTCTTTGTGAGAATCTTTTCCCAAAAGTCTTTAGCATTTATAGTTCCACAGATCTGCAGAATTTTATGGTGTGATAGTTTGGACCAATAATTGAAGTTGTTGAATCGTAAAGCGGAAGCCGAAAGTATTGCAGTGGTTTTTTTTTTAAACTTAATAGTTAAAAATAGTATATTTAACTTTAAAAAATGAAGAAAATAAGTATGCAATTTGTTGCATTAAGATTCATTATAAAAATCGGTTCAGTATATTTTGCGCCAAATGAAAAAATTTAAAAAAAAAAATTACATAAAACTTTTGTTTTTCTTTTCTTTTTTTCCTAAAAACAAAGAATCTTTTTAAATTCTAATCAAATTCTTCAATAAACCTTAAAATAAATAAAACAATAAATTTATCGACTGTAAATTTATTTTTCTTTTTGTTATTAAAAAATTCTTTGCAATGCAAAAAAAACTCAATCAATTGAGAAAAATACTATCAGAATTGGAAGATCTCACAAATAAGAGAAACGAATTAGTAACTATATATATTGGTCAAGGATTGTCTTTGCAATATATGCTACGAGGCACACGTAGGTCTCCAAGCCAACTGCTGTATAAAAGAAACATTATTAGCAGATGCAAAGGAAACTTACAAGATGCATCCGATAAATTGAACGAACAATTCAAAACTTTGGAAGCTTTTATATCGCGCAACTGGGATTATTGGCCTTGGAATTTCAATGAATATAAATTAGCTTTTGAAATCCTGTTGAACAGAAATATGCATGCATCATCTATTTATCGTATTGAAGAATATTTTTAAGAGATTGAGTTTGAGATTGAGTTTTTATTTATGTATTATGTATATTCGTTATAAAGATGTTAAATTTGTTTTGTTTGATAGTTCTATTATTAAATTATTTATTGTATAATAAATTCTAATTAACACACAAAAACATTCTATAAATCCTTTGTTGTACTCAAATTTCAAACTAATAACTTTGAACATAATTAAGTCCAAATGATTCACTTTTTATTTAAACAAAATAACTAATGAAATCAATTATATCATTTTAGTTTCAACCGTTCATTTCGTATACGTGTGTTCAACTGTTTAAATAAGAACAATACAACAACAACAATTAATCCTATAATTATCATTAGTAAGCACCACTTACCAATAAGATATAAAGGACTCTTAAGGGCGATCGCATGTGAATGGCCATGGATTACATTACAAGATTATAAGAAAACGTTGTCCTCTACAGGAACGAAATCGTCTTCAGGTTTATGTAAAACGGTTCTTATTTTGTTGAATAAGGGATTGTCAGTTGAGTTTGGTAATAACAGATATGTATATCTCGTTCTTTACATACGTTGGCATAGATGGCGTCAATGGTAATATAACCATTACCATTTTGAATTGGATGCTCGTGTAGTATGCGTTCTATGGATCGATTATCGCGCCATATTTGTCCATGAGCTATTCCAACCGAACGTTTTCTTACTCTAAGACGTTATGTTGCATATATTTATTGCACATTGCCTTCCGATTCCTGTGATTTGTTTCATTGAAAAATTTCTAAAACTCAAAGTTATCTAAAAACCTTCCGTATTCTATTCTCTCTCCATTGCAATTTTTTTTGTAACTTCCATTTTGACAAACGTTTCTTGCAAAATTTTTAAATTTTCTATTACTTCAAATTCCGCTTTTGTGGAAAGTTTTACTCATTTTATTGGCAGTGAATCGGGAAATAAGATATTCATTAGCTTACAATAAGCACCGCCACCCCATAATTCTTCGATGCGCTTGTAATTTGAGTTCAGCGTTTGATTGATCCATTCTAAGATTTGGTGGTGAGATACGTTGTCGTGACTGGTTCTCTCCACTCTTTTTCTAATTTAATTGAACCATTCACATTTTGTTAAATTGTAGTCCTTGTATCATTGGAAACAATCTATTTGCCGATGTTAAAGCATGGTTGTTCAAAGTATTCTCTATTGGTATCAATTCTTAAAAACCATAGAATTGCTTGCATTCCTAAAAGAAAAATGATCGATTTCCGAATCTATTGACTGGCTGTGCTGCTTTAGATGTCTTGTTATGTCAAAGGTATAGAAAGTGTCTTCCAAATGACCCCTCGAATTGAAATGCTAACTCGTCTGTCCATTACACATTGTGCTAAAATTGTATACAGGCTTCTTGATATATTCCAGAACAAATACGCATCGTAATGCTTTGTTTGATGGCAACTTTTACAGGACTTATTGTAGGATTTTCTATGGCAGATCCATTTGTTTTTTTTTTTTAATATAATTTATTTGCTTTACATCATAGGATTGTTAAGGCTTCACGAGCTCAACCAATATAATACTAGACAAATAACTTAAGTCTAAATGAACCCATAATCTTTGTGGGAGATCTAACACATGGAACCTTTTGCAGATGCCTAGCATCCATGCTGTTTTCTGGCAGAATTTTTGCTAAATTGTTGGTATGGTTATGCAATTTTTTGTATCTATCTGATATTTGTCATATCTCATCCCTAACAAATGGTACTTTTGAGGTCTTTATGGAGGCTGAACACTTGTTATCGCACGTAGCGTCATAGACTGATAGCTTTGCAATATCTCAATGTTGGAGTTACTTGCATATGTTCATACCGGAACTGCTTCAAAACTGCTTTATAGAGTCGAACTTTCTTTTATAAGCTAAGTTGAGACTTTAGTCCAAGTGCCAGTACATCTTTCAGGTTTTTATTTATAGTTATAGGTAGAACAATGAAATTGTCACAGAATGTTTAGTTCTATTGGGACCACAGCACCAAATACTAAAATTAAAATATAGTTAAGAATTTAAAGGGATCCCTATAGGATCTTGATATTTACATGACAGCAGCTAATGACTGTACTTACTCAGAACAAATCCAAAAGAAATGCACTGCAGATTGTGTGAATAATTTTCACGTGAATTCCTTTCCAAATCTTTTTTAATTTGCTTCAACACACCTTAAGCAATTTCTTCTCAATTAATTCCCAACAACAACAACAGAAGACCCAATTTTTTTGAAAACAGGTCAAAAATTTAGCGTTGTGTAAATAATTTTTATTATATCTGTATTTTATAAATAATTTTTTTTATAAATTTTCTATTGAGTTATACATTTGGTTTCAACATTTTCCAATAGTTTCTTATAAGATCTATAGGTAGATAATATGATTCACATTCAATCGATGCAATTTTTGATTGGATCGATGTTATGTTTTCATATAAAATATTAGTTTTTGTAAAGCTATAGCTTCAACAAACAATAATTGTATTGCAGGAAGAAACATTTGCATAAAATTTTAGTTTATTGTTCTCAACAATTCCAAGACAACTAAGTATTTTGTAAAGAAAATTATAGAAATGGGAATATGAGCACCTTATATATGAATTTTATAGCATTTTTTGCCAGCAGCCGTGTCCAAATTTTAAAATGATGCGTAATTGAAACATCATGATTAAATTACAATTCATTCGACAAAATAGTTATAAAAAAAAGAACACTTTATTAAAATTACGAGAAAGGAAAGCAAGAAATGATTTAATTAGATAAATAATGAATCCATTTTAACAAGAAATTAATTATAAATTATTAAACTAAATGTGTTTTAATAAAAATATCTATATATATGTATAAATATCAATTGCATTTGCAAAAGATACAAAGTCACAATTTACCTACTTCTATATGTCTATTTATACTATATGTTATTATATTGTACTATAGAACAATTCATATATAAAAATACATGAAATGGATAAAAAGTAAACCTGAAACTGAAAAAATATATAAATATCTTAACTTTTAAGTAAATGTGATGCATTTCTCTTTACATTTAACGTATAAATGTATGTGTAATTTTACTATTTTATGATCGATCTACTGATCCGATATATTTAAAATATAAAAATAAATAAATAAAATATAATAAATAAAAAATGATGATGAGACGAACAATTTAAAAGAAAATATTATAAATAAAAAAATAAAAATATATAAAACAATTTTAAGCATTTTACATATGCAAAAATTTAATTCATACAAACAATAATATTAAAAAAAAAAATAATAATAAATATTCCCCCATCAATTTTAAATTTTACTTAATCCTGCATCTTTTTAGTTTTCCTTCATTTCTTTTGTACTCAACTAAATTTATAGCAAAAATAAAACTTTTAAAATTAAAAAAAAAAGAAATTTAAGTAGCGTGCCTCATCCTCATAAGCACAATATAGAAGTGAAACTTCTTTTGCGAAGGGAGGTAAATCCAAAAATTAGAAAAGGAAATGTGATGAAAATCAAAATGTGATGATGCTTCAGAGACGAAATGGGCTCGTCTACAGCAGAGAGAATGAATGCTTATGCATGAGTAAAAGGGAGATTAAAAATGCTTTAATGGTTATATTTACTTTACGAAAGAACGTACGAACAAGTGGCCGAATGACCGAAAAATAAAATAAATCTTTTGTATTGAAACAACATTTGCCTAAATACTTCCAGTATTCTTCACTAAAGAAGTTTCACTTCAAAAAATAAATATTCCCAGTGCAGGGCTTGCACATGGGGTCCCTCGGTTTGCAAATTCTACTCTCTAACCACTACGCCACTGAGACATTTCAATTGCATTTGCCTAAATAGTTCCAATATAATAATAACATCGTCAAATTTTGATTTCCGTCACATTTCATTATCACATTTTTTGGATTTAGTCCCCTCCACTAAAGAAGTTTCACTTAAAAAAAAACAAGAAAAAAGAAAGAAAATTATAATAAATTAAACGCTTGCTTCAAAATTTTTGAAATAAAGAAGAAATAAAATAAACAAAACTCTATTAAAACCATAACAGGAAACCATTTCCATTTCCCCTTTAAGTACTTAAATATTTACAGCAGAATATTTTAAAAAAGAAGAAATAAAAATATTTCTTAATACATATAAATGTTGCATGTCATTTGAAAACTTATAGAGTCACCAGATACTTGCTAAATACATACAGTATATATAATATACTTACATAAACATATACTTAAATTTATTATGCAAATGTATACAGAATTAATTAAAGTTTCAAATAAATGTGTTTCAAAAATATTTAATATAAGTCTTTTTATTCTATAAACAATTCCATATTATTATTATGCTTATGCGCAGAGACTATAATGGGTGATTTATATGGATCAGGGATGTAGCTTTTTTCGTGCACTTAAACTCAGATTTGAAACAGCTGGATTGATGGTTTCAACTACACTGTTGCAATTTTGGTATCTTTTTACAATCACACAATCAACTGCTTTAATTATTTAGAAGAGTTTCAGAACAATTAATAGCGGACAGTTATCTTAACAAGATATGAGCAGACACAGTTCCAGCAGTTAACGAATATGAGCGTCGTTTCAATACACCAACCGTCAACTAACGAAATGAGTTTAAGAATCACGTGGAAACAATACCAAACCAAACTATCAAGGTACACATCGCTCATATTATCCATTGCAGTATCCATTAAAAACATAAATAAATTTTGCCAAGTTTTCTAGTAATAAAGTTGTAATATTTCTATTTGCAAATACTAACTTTTATTGCTACAACAAGTAAACTTGAAAATTTTGAAAAAACAATTTTAATTTATAAAGAATACCCGACACCGACCTCTTAAATATGTTTTTAGACATTTCTACACTTCGGCAAAGGTATTCAGCCTTTACTTCTCTTATGAAAATCTTCATTCTTAGCTTGTATACTTCTACAGTCCTGGAGAATTTTATGATATTATAGTTAGGACCAATTGATAAAGTTGAAAAAAAACTGGATATTGAATAGACACGTCGGAGTAAATAGAGTACATCAGAAATTATAGCTCAACTTTCAACTGTTTAAATAAGTAAAATACGAATTATTAAGCCTATAATTGTAATTAATAAGAACCACTTAATAATAAGATATAAAGGACAATAAAGAACGCATGCATATCCCTTTGAATGACTTTCGAGGAATGTTTCAACCGAAGGTTTTCTTCCTCTAAGACGTTGTATTGCATACTATATTTACATTGCCTTCCGATTCCTGTGATTTGTTTGCGTTGAAAAATTTATAAAACCACTGGCAGAAAGTTGCCAGGAACCTTCCCTTCACTATTTTGTTCATTGCAATTTTTTTTGTAACTTCTATTTTGACAAACGTTTCCTGCAACATTTTTAAATTTTCTATTGCTTCAAATTCCGTTTTAGTTGTAAGTTTTAAGTATACGAAGCCGAAAGTATTGCAGTGGTTTTTTTTTAAAACTTAATAGTTAAAAATAGTATATTTAACTTTAAAAAATGAAGAAAATAAGTAAGCAATTTGTTGCACTAAGATTCATTATAAAAATCGGTTCAGTATATTTTGCGCCAAATGAAAAAATTTAAAAAAAAAATAACATAAAACTTTTGTTTTTCTTTTCTTTTTTTCCTAAAAACAAAGAATCTTTTTAAATTCTAATCAAATTCTTCAATAAACCTTAAAATAAATAAAACAATAAATTTATCGACTGAAAATTTATTTTTCTTCTTGTTATTAAAAAATTCTTTGCAATGGAAAGAAATCTCAATCAATTGAGAAAAATACTATCAGAATTGGAAGATCTCACAAATAAGAGAAACGAATTAGTAACTATATATATTGGTCAAAGATTGTATTTGCAATATATGCTACGAGGCACACGTAGGTCTCCAAGCCAACTGCTGTATAAAAGAAACATTATTAACACATGCAAAGGAAACTTACGAGATGCAGCCGATAAATTGAACGAACAATTCAAAACTTTGGAGGCTTTCATATCGCGCAGCTGGGATTATTGGCCTTGGCATTTCAATGAATATAAATTAGCTTTTGAAATCCTGTTGAACAGAAAGAACATCATCTATTTATCGTATTGAAGAATATTTTTAAGAGATTGAGTTGGTTTTATTTTTATTCGTTATAAAGATGTTAAATTTGTTTCGTTTGATAGTTCTATTATTAAATTATTTATTGTATAATAAATTCTAATTAATATTTATACACAAAAACATTCTATAAATTTTTTGTTGTACTCAAATTTCAAACTAATAACTTTGAACATAATTAAGTCCAAATGATTCACTTTTTATTTAAACAAAATAACTAATGAAATCAATTATATCATTTTAGTTTCAACCGTTCATTTCGTATACGTGTGTTCAACTGTTTAAATAAGAACAATACAACAACAACAATTAATCCTATAATTATCATTAGTAAGCACCACTTACCAATAAGATATAAAGGACTCTTAAGGGCGATCGCATGATGATGGATTACATTACAAGATTATAAGAAAACGTTGTCCTCTACAGGAACGAAATCGTCTTCAGGTTTATGTAAAACGGTACTTATTTTGTTGAATAAGGGATTGTCAGTTGAGTTTGGTAATAACAGATATGTATATCTCGTTCTTTACATACGTTGGCATAGATGGTGTCAATGGTAATATAACCATTACCATTTTGAATTGGATGCTCGTGTAGTATGCGTTCTATGGATCGATTATCGCGCCATATTTGTCCATGAGCTATTCCAACCGAACGTTTTCTTACTCTAAGACGTTATGTTGCATATATTTATTGTACATTGCCTTCTGATTCCTGTGATTTGTTTCATTGAAAAATTTCTAAAACTCAAAGTTATCTAAAAACCTTCCGTATTCTATTCTCTCTCCATTGCAATTTTTTTTGTAACTTCCATTTTGACAAACGTTTCTTGCAAAATTTTTAAATTTTCTATTACTTCAAATTCCGCTTTTGTGGAAAGTTTTACTCATTTTATTGGCAGTGAATCGGGAAATAAGATATTCATTAGCTTACAATAAGCACCGCCACCCCATAATTCTTCGATGCGCTTGTAATTTGAGTTCAGCGTTTGATTGATCCATTCTAAGATTTGGTGGTGAGATACGTTGTCGTACAGATACAGAAAAATATTGAAATAATTTTATTTTTTATAATTTTTACTTAATCGAAATCATTTATAGTCAAAACAAATCGACTTTGTTTGGTAATATTTTCATTGAATATTTTATGGACTACAAATGACATTCAACATTGTTTCATATCTGAACAAGGTAGTGCAAGCAAATCATTTGAGCATCAGAGATAAGGTTTATGTAAACAAATAGATACACAAGAACTTGTATTTCACCCATCTATTTCACTTTATATGTTATATGTTTAACATGTAATGTAAGCCAATATTTCGAAGATCCCAACGCATGCAAATTTGTTGATTTGATGTAAAGAACCACAAAATGTGAACAGAAGACTGAACTGTTTTATCAGAATATCAGGTCACCAAACATAGAAACGCAGATGGAAGTTTATCTCAATCGATACTAAAATTTTATCAAAAACTACAATCCAAAGTTTTCTTATTAGATTTCCTAGATTGATTGATGGAAACGTAACTTATTATTATAATACTTTAAATAATAAATCCAACAAGTTTTGAAATAAATTCATTATTATTAACTTCATAAAGAATAAATAATATTTAATCTTACAACCACTTTGATTTAAAAATCATGTAAAAATATTTCAAAGCGACTTCTCAAAAAAAAAAAGAGGCCTAACTATTGAGAGGCTTTTTGTTCTGAGCTAAGAGAAAGAGGAGAGGAGGAGTCTTCATTGCTTCTAGGTTTTGCTTCTAGGTTTTGCAATTCTGGAGAATTTTGTGGTTTGTGGTTTCCAACGTTGTGAAATAGTAGCTTGAAGTAATAGAACCGTAAGTTGTAATCGATATTTGTAAACTATAAGCAAATATGATATTTTAAGAAAGGCACCGTTTTGTGTCTACGTTTTGTAGACAAAATGACCAGAAAATTCAATTGAAACAACAATCAAACAATCTCATCATAGAATATACTCGGATATAATGGATAATTTCTTTAGCTTAACGATTTTCATTTGTCTGTCAATGATTGATTGATCTTGCAGTTAGTTTTCGCGGTTGATCAAGTATCAATTAAAAGACACTCATTTCATTGAAAATCAAATTACTGAAAAACAAGAATTTTTATTTGGCGCACGGCAAATTTTTGTCAAAATTGACCCACAAATTATTATTTAATTTATAATTTATAAAATATACAATATATTTTTTCTAACAAAGGGTATAGGCAGGTTTGGATGGCGAAAGTGCCCCCAAAGATTTTTCCATTTTGATTTTGAGGATCATTTTCTGTATCTAATAAAAATAATTTACAACAAATTTCAGCTCTTAATCTCAATCGAATTTGGAGATATTTGAAAAAACACATCATTTTCGTTTGTATTTTTTTTTTTTTTTTTTTAATTTAAAAATTTGAAATTAAAAAAGGTTTAATTTTTTTTCCAACACTTACGAATAAAAGCATTGAAAAATTCATTATGATTCCAATATGAAAACTCGATTTTTAAGAAAATAATTAAAATTAAAATAATTTTGTTTACCACCTTTTTGAAAAGTGTCCATCACCAAAATTTTTCAGAAAGTGCCTTAGAGGTGTGTATCCTCTATACTCACGATTTTTTTTATTTTTTTCGAAGTGGTGCAACAATGTGAAAAAAATTAAAAACTAATTTTTTTTCTTTAACTTTGCGATCAAACAAACTTTTACTTGTTTGCTACTATACTAGCAATGTATAAAAAATACGTTTTTA
The DNA here is from genome assembly GCA_037043295.1 of Amiota minor. Classification (NCBI taxonomy): domain Eukaryota; kingdom Metazoa; phylum Arthropoda; class Insecta; order Diptera; family Drosophilidae; genus Amiota; species Amiota minor. The sequence goes on from JBAMAW010002482.1 coordinate 12,699, forward strand.
TGTAATTAAATATTTTTGTTTTCAATGTTTTTTTCTTATTCTTTTCATCTACGGTAAGTGTTTGTACCCATATCAGTGATTTACAGCAGTTTTTCCCTCGTGATACACTTTTAATATTGTAATTTTAAAAAAATATTCCATTAGTTTAGTGTGTATTCTCACTGGTTTTGTTATTAGTGTTTTTGATTGAGGAATTTTTCTATTAACTGAGTGATTCACTGGAATTGTGTATTAGCTGAATTAATTGAGGACAGTGAAAATCGAAATTTTAATTTTTATTACAAAATGGAAATAAAAAATACAATTTTTGTGCGAGTATTTCTTATCTTTTAAATATTCAACTCATTTGGGTTGCAATGAAAACTGTGTAAAAAAAACATTACGCAATTTTTTAAACTATTGGGAGTACAAATTACTTCGGCCCGTTTTCAAAAGATGGCACCACCTGCAAGTTGTGGCCGATTTTGGTAGCGATTACCTATTCCATTGGAAAGGTTTGACATCTGTCAACAATAATTAGTGTGCATCAGCGTCTGTTTCTGACAACAACACTGTTTTTTGCCTCTTCGAAAATGTCCGGATTTGTGTTAAATAAACAGCATTTGCGGGAAGTTTTGATTTCTTTTTTAATGGGAAGAAAAGTGCAGCTGAAGCCCATCGAATGCTTGAGGAAGTTTATGGTGAATCTGCTCCGACCGATAAGTCATGCAAAGAGTGGTTTCGACGCTTCAAAAGTGGTGATTTTAGTGTCGAAGACAAAGAGTGTCCTGGCCAAACCCAAAAGTTTGAAGATAAGGAATTGGAGGCTTTACTGGATCAAGATCCGTGCCAAACGCAAACTGAACTCGCAGAATCGTTGGGACTGACTCCGCAAGCAATTTCCGTTCGGTTAAAACAATTGGGATTTATTCAAAAGCAAGGATATTGGGTGCCGTACGAGTTGAAGCCGAGAGATGTTGAAAGGCGATTTTTCGCTTCGGAACTGCTTCTTGAAATAAATCAAAGGAAGGGATTTTTGCAACGGGTCGTGACTGGATATACGACGGACAATACTTTGAATGATGTATTTTTTCTTTTGTTTTTTTCAATAAATAAATGCTTTTTTGAATACAAAAAAACGGACCGAATTAATTTAATTAATTAATCCCAATATAAATAAAGCAATATATACAAGGAAGGGGATGATTATGTGAAAAGGATAGGGGGAAGGGGTTTATACTTAGCCACCAGTATTTTCTACTATGTCCGTTATTATCCATCTTTTTTTTTATGTCTCTAATTGACACTGAAGTATCGAATCTCCTATTTACTTCGTCTAAACTTCTATTTGCGAGTTTCTTTTTATTTGCTCTTCTATTTTCGTTTTGAATGAAACACTTTCTGTCTAAGTATAAGAATATTTCCGGACGTGTAAAGGCATGTATAACATAACCTATCATAGCAGTTTCAAAGTATTCATCACCCTCGTAGAATGCTTCATTTATTAGGCTGTTAGTTGTATTGTCGAGACAACGGCAAATATGCGTTCTAATCAAATTAATTATGAAGATATGTGTGACATTGGCAGCTATGTACAATTTCTTGTTTGATACAAATATAACCTATTGTAGTTGATACTTGAAGACCCACACAATGATGTGCAATTTCTTAAAATTTTTTGCTCAAGTTTTCTGATCCGTTCCATATATGAGGGTGACAGGTTATACCATATCTGACAACCATACGTAAAGATTGGTCTTATCAGCGATTGATACACACACTGTTGCTTAGTATTCGTAATTTTGATGAGAATATTTTTTTGTAAATGTGGTAAGCGCTATTAGTTTTAGATAATTGCTTATTGACGTGGTCAATAAAATATAGGAATTTATCTAGATATTTGATTGTATCGAGACAAGGGTTTATGTTGCTCGTCTCATTTATTTTATTTTATTTTAAATTTCTTCCATTTTTTTTTTTTTTTTAATGTTGTTGCTGCATTTAGATAATGGTGGACGGTATTATTGCATTTATTTATTTTTAAATGCCAATTTTTTGCTAATGTCTCAATAATATTGTATTTGTATTGTGTATTTAAGTTAATATTGAAAATTGAATCGCCCGGGTGGTAAATGACAATGTGGTTTACAAATGTTATTATGTTGTCAATTTTGTTTATAAGGTTAAATAAAAATAGATTAAAAAGCCATTTATGATTTTGTATACTCGATTGCTACAAATATTATTAATGTGAACTATAAACTTTTTGTTTGAGATTAGAATGAGTAGCTGCAGAGGACATCGAAAGCTAATGTGTTCAACTATTAGACCTTTAATCCATACCTTGTCAAATGCTTTTTCTAAGTCGATGAAACATGCAACTATGACGTGCTTTTTGTTAATGGCGTTTATTGTTGAATGATTGTATTTAAATTAAGTATTACTCTCGATAAATCTATTGATGTTTATGTTTAATACTATTTCGAACATTTTACTAATCTTTGGCAATATGCTGATAGGGCGCAAGTTTTTTAGATTACAGTATTTTTGTTTATGTCTTACTTTGGAATAACGATTAGTTATGCTGTTTTCCATTGGTTGAGCATTTTGTTTAAAATCATGCAACACTCAGAGAGGAAACTACAGAAACAAAACTACATATAAGTATGTATTGGGGATTCGGTCTAGGCCTGTAAACAATTTATTTTTAACGTTATCATATATGTAATTTAAATCATTAGGAACTAAGAAGTAATTATCGGTTTGGTTTTCATGCAAAATATTTGCTATTTCTGAGCTACTAAATGTACTTATGGTCGCTTGAATGTCTTCATATCCAATTTTTATACCTAAAAATGGATTGAAGGATTCTTCGACATAATTTTGCACTGGATTATTGTGATCGTTCTTCTTAGTAGAATGAATAGACTCAAAATTATAGCCTACTATATCTACTATGTCTTTTTCTCCCTTAATGATACAATATAATTGCATGAGGATAAGTTCTTATTGAAATCATTCAGATTTAGACTAGCTGCGCGGTTAATGTGAGATGAGTCAAATGGAATATCTATTGTCAATATAAAAGAATTTTTTTTTTTATTGTAGTTTTTTTTTATTTTTTTTTGAAGGATTTTTTGTATTAGTAGATTTAACCTGATTTTTTAGTTGAATATTGAAGTGATTTTTAATATTTTCTTCATTTAATCTTTTGGTTAAAATCACTTTATATTTTGAACATGGAACTTTAAATGCTAATACTTTTAAAAAATAATCCTTTATCATAAATTGAAAACAAAAAGTTTCGTATAATTTCGTGCTTAACCTTACAACGAAAACCTTCTGCGCCTTTGAAACAATAACGTACAATAGATTCGCTGAAATGGTTTAGCTTCTTATTCACTCGAAAAATTAAAAAGTGCAGGGCGTAGATTCAAAAATGTTGTTAGATATTTTCTGCATCTGAGCAGCTTCACCAAAGGTTGTAGTGGAAATAAAATGAAGACATAGAAACAGGTTGGTGAAATTTTATACTATTGTACTTAAATACTTATAACAAGACCATTCACTCGATTATAGTAAGTTTTCCTGTAATTTTATATTACTTTTGAACTTTAGATTAAAATCTGCTTAACAGCCAGCAAACCCAAAGATTGAATCGGCTGCACCCAGTAGATTTGCCATTCAGAGTTCCCAATTAACTAAAAAGTATAAATAAATATCATAAGATTGTTGCAACTGAAATTAACAAAAAAAAAAAGAAAAGATTTTAATCTTTAAAAATGTATTTTATGTAAACAGCAATTTGCTCTGAATTAGTTGTTGCAAATTGTTGCTATACCATTGAAAATGTACGATAGAACTGCTCCATGTATTGAATATCTTCTTTTCTCAGCTCCTTGGCAGTTGAACCAATCCAAAGGAGTCCCCCATGTTCGCTATACCAGGAAGGAAGTTTTCAATAAAATTTGTTTTTATAAATACTTTTTGTATTTGTGAAACATTTTCCAGGGCAATACTCAATTTGGGTGTTGCATGGATAATTATTGATGCATATCTTGCATTTACAGTAATTCTTTGTCCAGTGCACGTTTGTAAATTCTCTCTAGACTTTTAGTGGGCAACTGCGAAAGCTGGATGGATTTGTTGCCGATTGGCTTGTACAGTAGCTGAGCTACACTGAGATTGGAAGCTAATGGCACTTCGGAGTGGCCACACTGAAGACCATGCGACCAATTTGTACTAGTTGCTTTACCAATGTTCGGGATTTCACGCGGTACACATTCTCTTTGCTCATCGTGATTTTCACGTCCAGCAAAATCAATTTTAATTTCACACTTTATACGACTGCCATGTTTCATATGAAGCATTTCTTGTTTCATGCATTCAATTTTCTCAGGTTCTGTATCCGACAGTCATACAGAGTTTTTCTAAAGATAATTGCTAAATAATATTACTACAGTCAAATGAACTCCCCCATAGCAAGGACTTCTCTATAGCGAAGTGATTTGCCGTTCCCAACGACTTCGTTATAGAGGTGCATTGTATCTAATCGAAATTATCCAGTTCATCATCAATGACTGTTGTCCGCTTTTCACTATTGCAATCATATTCCAAAAGACAATTCTTTAAATCCTCTTCCTCAGCGGTATGAGATTTATTATTATGTCGTTGTTTTCCAAATTTTTGTTGTTGCTATTGCAAATAAATGATTAAGAAAAAGAAAGAAAATAAAAGATTTAATTCAGTTCAATTTATGTGCATTAATATTAATTAAAATTAAATTAATTAAAATCAAATAATTAAATAAGAAATAAAGGTGACACGAGTTTTTGAATTTTGACGTTTTGCTGCAATCTAAAAAATTGGATCAAAGAATTTGCATTAAATTTTGTGTGAAAACAAAGTTACTTTAAATGCTGACTGTGACAATTGGAGAGTCTGCTTTGAGTCAAAAAAAAAATATTTATATATTGTACAAGCAGAAGGCCAAGAAGATGTCGATGACGAGGACCGTTCTGGATGCCCCAGAACCTCAACAACCGACGAAAATGTTGAAGCAGAAATGGAAATAGTTTTTGGCGAATCGTCGAAACACTGTTAGCGAAGTTGCCAAGGATGTTGACACATCGCTTGGCTCATGCCATGCAATTTTTTCGGATGTTTTGGGCATGATGATGCGGCAGCAAAGTATGTTCAAAAATTGCTAAATTTTGAGCAAAATAACCGTCGCGTGAGCATCGCCCAGGACCTATAAAATGACGTCAATGAGGATCTGATTTGCTCATAACTGATTGATTGTTTGTAATTTTTGGGCAAATGCAGAACAGTAATCATGCCTCAGCCACCGTATTTACCGGACTTGATACCCTGTGACTTTTTGCTCTTTCCAAAATTGAAAAGGAACTTGAAAGAACGGAGATTTACAACTATTGAGGAAATAAAGATTGCATTGCTGGAAGACCTGACGGCGATACCAAGTACTTCGAGGAGTGGAAAAAAAAACTCTGGCCTAGTGTACTATATGAGATATTACTTCGAAGGGGAAAAAATAAAAATTGATGAATAAATAAATATTTTTCGAAAGAAATAAATATTACCTATACTCGTATTTTGTTAAGAAAACCTCGTAAAAATATATTTTTTTATATTGTATATTCTTTTTCTTATGAATTGCTCTGTCCCCAAAGAGTAAAATCATATATTTAAGACAATATAAAATTTAACTAATTTTCAATAATATTAATATGGTCCAATCGATTTAGTTTAATAATGCAATGGTAAACATTGGCTATGCTGAATAATCTCGTCATTATAGCGAAACATCTGTTTGGGTTTCGAAGAAATCATGCTACCATACATTTTAGCAATGCCATAGATTTGTAAATATCTGTGGCAATTGGCAAAAAGTCAAAGTATTTCAATTTAAAAAAGTGCAATTTAATGGTAATGATGATATACCTCAAGCTAACTCTGTCAAATACTTAGGTTGATACATTGACTGCAGATTAAAGTGGAAAGCATAACTTAAAGCAAAAAAAGACATAACGTGTAGAATGTATTGGCTGCTTGGTATCAAATCAGAGTTGAGTATGGAATACAAAATTCTACTCTATAAAACTGGTCGGGGCATATGTATGCCATGGAAGTTTCGGGCACTATAAGTAACTCAGATCTTGACATTTTGCAATGTTACAATATAGTAATTTCAACACTCAATTTATCAGGGAAGAAATAGTCAATGTGACAAATAAGTACAATACCTATGTACTTTTCCAAGTAGGAAAGATTGAGTAGCCATGAAAAAACTTGCTACAAATCACCTCGACAGCAATGATTTTTTGTATAAAGAATCTGAAACCATCCGCATATAACATATAAAAATATATCATACATACCAATATTAAAAAATAATAATAACACAATAATTGACAAAAATTTGTAAGTGTAAAAAATTAAAGCTAACGTAAGGATAAAACACTGGCTACTAAGGCCTGCGGCAGGTATGTCTGCCATCTTGTTTGCATAACGCTTAGTCATGTCATTAGAATACAAGAATTTTGAGAGCCATGCTGGTGTAGCCAAGACTACGATCACTAATGTCGGTAGGGTCAAAGGTGAGTACTGTGGGTCGTAAAGATTCTGGGTAAACTAGCGCCTGAACGGAGAAATCTATCTTTTTTAGACGCGTTTAGCGATATTTGATATGGGGAAAAAATGAGTTCACGTCACCGACATGGAGGTTTATTTATTACGATATGATATATCGAAACTCTAAGTCAATATGTTATGATAACGATATTTCTTTCATGTATACCTATGGTAAATAATTTATATTTGATTATAGTACCAAACCATTTTATACTTAGACTTATTCAAAGGATAAAATCCAAAGTCTATACGACGCTTTGCTTTCTACGTGCTTCAATGGCAATGCGTTAGCGAAACTCTGTAAGGTAGTCGTCCATAGTCACAATGCCACGAGGTAGAAGTCCCTTTGTCTATGATTTAGAAGTTATCTTTTAATTTCGTCTTTGCATTTTATATTTTAAAAATACAAACAATCAAAACGGTGAGAAAAGTTGAAAGTAGATCAATTTTAGACGGATGAGGCGTACGATAGGACCCTGAAACGCCTCGTATAAACATACTGTTTTTCATAGTTATGTCCATATGTCTGATCTGATGGCAGATAATATACACATATTTGGGTCTCCTCGACTGATAAGAGATGTGATCGTGAATTTGGACCTATCTCTCATTCTCATTTGTAAAGTCTTCTATTATACTAGATATCAGAAAAAATAACCCAAACTATAAAAACGATACTTTATGAATGTTAAATTAAGGGCTTTTAAAATCAGTTCAATAACAGGTTTGTAACAATAAGACGACAATTTTTTCAGCAGTTCTAGTCTCCTTTTGTATGTAAGGAAAACTGATAGTTGCACTGAAACTGACCATGTAAGAAAACCAAACATTAGACGCAGTGTCTCTTTACCAATTGACAAACAATCTAAATTTTTACTCTTAACAATTTAGGTAAATTTTGCTGTACATTTTTAATAATGCTGATAATACAAATAACAGCGGATAAAAATACTGTTAACAATGAAAGTTTAATTTATTTAAGCTTACGGACAAAAATTCAAACTTTCAAAAGCTTACAGGATGTAGGATGCACGAACCACTGATTCGGAAAAGGTAAAAAAAGCTGTTAGCAAATATTTATCATTGAAATGTTGTTATCACCTACACAAGTTGTTTGTTATTTTATCAAAGAACTGACTATACTGAACCCGCATGTAACTGTAAATAATGGTAACTGTAAAACTGCTTGTCGCCGGACAACAATTAAAAACTGTATAGCAGTCGACAAAATATTTGAAACAAAATGTTTGAATCTAGTGAACATTTATTCTAGTGAACATGAAATTTATTTTGTATTTTAATTTTCGACAAATAGGTTCGGTTCCCCAAAAACAAAAAAAAAACAAAAAAAAAAAAAAAAACCCTCTAGTTATATTTATACGGAAAACTGTAAAAAATTCAATTTCGTCGAAGAACTCTCCTAGATTTGTGATTAGCACTTGATTTATGGTGGTGTATCATGGCACAGGGATTGGGTAAATACTTCAATAGTACCACAACTAATGGCCGTGCAAACGTAAGTATTTGATTCAACAGGTTTACATATGATTAAATAAATCATATACAAAATATTGTCAGGTCGCCAAAGTAACCTATGCTTCAATTGCCTTAATTTATTTGGCTTATCGTATGCGACGTCGTTCAGGTGGTGGACCACCTCCGAATGGAGATTGTAGCTGCCATGACGAATTTTCCCATCCACCGAAAGGCGGTAAAGACTGTGCCGTATGCCGTGATCGAGCACCGAAACACTCACATGACGATGGCGGACATAAGCCACGAAAATGTCCATGTGAGGACAAGAAACATGAAAGTGGACATGGAGGTGAACATGGAAGTGGACATGGAAATGAACATGGACATGACAGTGGACATGGACATGGAAATGGACATGGGCATGGACATGGAGGTGGACATGGCAATGGACACGGGCAATCACATTCACAAGCACACATACCGCCCAATCTACAAGAAGAAGGTTGTGCGTCATATACCCCAGAATCGTCAAGAAGAATATCTACTACAACAACGGAAGGCGGATTATCAACTATGCATGATGCCGTCTTACGCGCATTGCGGGGCGTTGTTGACGTTGTGATTGGAAGGCCCAACAAAGGTGAGACATATAATAAAAGTTCTATTATAGCGTGTACTAATAAGCGTTACAAGTCTTTACTGACGTTTTAGTTGAAAATGAGGGTGATGGTAGTCGTGTCTTAAACAAGCCCTGTAACGAATACGACTTAATGGATAATTTGGACCAAGAGGAATTCTTTGACGATTAATGCAGTTTCTACTTATGTAATAAGTAATCCCGGAATGTCTTAAGTAAAATTCTAAATTTTTTTTAAACAAAATTAATAAAATAAATTTACATATGAAAACGAATTTACATTGAGTTAACAATTCTATTTGTATTCCCTTTCTAAGAGATATTTTTACATAAATTCCAGAAACCTGAACATTTTTACATGGAGAAGTTAATATACGTGTAGATATGCAGAACAAACCTATGAAAAATAACAATTTCTAATTATTTACTTGCATTCTGCAACTCGGGGATCATTATTTATTTGTCTATCTATTTATGTACTAAAATTGTAAAATTAATATTAGTCATCTGCCATAATAATTTATCTTTCATAATTTAAATTGTCGAAAAATTTAGCAATATAAAAAATCAAGTCATCACTTTTCTAAATCTTAATCTGTTTTTGGTTAAATTGCAATGAAATTGTCCTCACTCCTTACTTTTTTATGTCTCCTAATATTTTAATTATTTAAAATGATTTCGAAAGATCATTAAGACCTACTCACAACACTTGTGCTTTCTAACTGGTTACACATCATGAAAAGGCGATTACTCTTTTGGGATCAGTATCCGGTCATCTCATCCGTATTGCTCGTTTTTGCTCTAATCGAAAACCTTTGCAAAATATGGCAATGTAAGCAATTATTCTTCTGTTCCTATGCGATATGTTAACTTATTTTGTTTAGGGACTTATTGGTAATATTTTATGCACACATCTGTGCCTTTATTGTTGCCTTCTTTTTTGCCAGAATTATTTCTGTTTGCAATACGTGATCTAATAAATGATATGCAAGATCGCTGCCTCAGCTTATGCAGTTTACAAGGCGTTACATCGCAATTATCCTTATGGATCTGTTTTATAATAAGAGCTACCAGATCAGAGCTACCCCACCACAAAAACGTTATAACAGCGGAACCGCACAAGGAAGACGTTTCAAACAATTCATCCGTTTGTAAATATCTAAAAGCATTCCAGAATTTCAAATCATCCGACTAAAGACGTCAATCAAATCTCAATATTCGCTAGAGAGATAGATACTAATGTTACAAACAAACAACACAAAACTTAAAACTCATAAAGAAAGATGCAGAATCTCCCATTGACAACTTTGCCTTCATTCTTCTGTTTATTTTGTATTGAGTTGAACTAGTTTTAAGGATTCTAGATAAAACAATATTTTATTATCAAAACCAAATAAAAAAAAGCGAGATTTGCCCATTAAAATATCACAATTTTATTTTATTTGATTATTTTTATTTTGTATGCAGATTTTTCTAAGTTTTCTTGCTTTAAAAAAAGAAAACATCCGTTTGGATACTTTTAAGGCTGCCATGTGTATAAAACATACATAATTCTGTATCCCATACTCATGCGTAGATTGCGTTTTTATGCGTAAAACAATATTCTTTTGTTGAGCTCACAAGCCTTTAGATCTCAGAACCTTATTATTATCCATTAAGTCTCAAAGATAACCAACTGCTTATGGGCTTCTTTTAGCACATGACTGTGATAACTCTGTTTTTTCCTAAAATGATAATATAAAAACTTTAAAAAATTCAAATTTAAAAAACAAAAAAGCAAATCCGGTCACATTCTCTTCCACTCAGTTGCAAGCGGTTCCAAAACATCATACACAAACGAACATTAACAAAAAAAAATTAAAACTAGAAAGAAGGTTATCTTCGACTATACCGAAGATGAAATACTCTTCCCGGGATTTGTATGGGAGGTACCCGCCTTCCAACAAATGTACTGCTCCTATATTGTAAACTGATAGTGTCCAAGTTTCAGTTCGATAGAACAAAAAACAAAAAAGTTTTTCTAATAAGAACATGAATTCAAATGGGTGGTTTGTATGAAAGGTACACACCACCCCACACCACCACAATATTGAAATGAACATAAGTCGAATCAATAATATAATATATCTGTATGCTCTATTAAAGTACATTTGTTGGAAGGAGGGTACCTCCCATACAAATCCGGTGAAGAGTATTACAACTTCGGCATAGACTCTAACGCTTGGAAATTCACCTACATGTGTGAAAATGCTATGAAATATCAAAATGCAAACTAATTGATATTGATAGAATATTTTCTGCCAAAAAATTTTCATTTTCAACTTATGTTTATGTTCTTTTTATGAAGTAATCTATGGTAAGGCAAAGTAAGGAAAAGGCAATGATTTTATAGAATTTGTCAAAAGTCTAAGAAAATAATTACTCGTACATATGTAGATATATATATATATATTTACGTATCCAGTAAGTATTGATGTTGTTGTTGTTGGTGTTGTTTGTATGTATATTTTCTTGAATTATAATTAATTTGCACAATTATGCAGTCATGTGTACGTGAGACTTGCTAACTTGCTAGTATGGTGAGCCATGGTAAGTGGGGTCTGGTCTGGTCCAGTCTGAACTGGAGTAGGGAGATCTAATGGTTATAATAAAGCAAATCTGTGCATTTATAGAAAGATAGTCAACTTGTGCATGAGCTCAATATCAAACAAAGACAAAAGATGAATTCATTATAACCATCATAAGCTTACTCCAGAACACAACACACAAACCCTTACATACGTGTATATGCATATGTAAGTCTATACGATTGTTGTAAATTCATTCAAAATGTTCTTCTCCCAATGCAAAGTTCTATGCACTAATTGAAGGAACTATGTGGTGTATGATTAGTCAAAAGGCATCACCATAAATTTAATTAATTACCAAATAAAATTGGTTTCATTGGCTTATCTTTGTCATATTTTGTTATCCTGCGAACTTATGCCAGGTTGTCATAGTTTCATTGACAAATTAGTAATGTACATAAGAAAGTATTTATCCTTTATCATAACTAAACTAGAACTAAAATGCCTCAAAATACATTAAATTTTCTTTTCTTTTTTTAAATTAAAACTAGTAAGAACGTTATCTTTGACTATGCCGAAGATGAAATATTCTTCACAGGATTTGTGTGGGAGGAACACCCAAAAAACGTTTTTCTTATAAGAACATGAATTCAAATGGGTGGTTTGTGTGAGAGGTACCCCCTCTAGTGGTCCGATTCGGGTGGTTCCGCATTCTTAGTCAACGAGTTAGAATATGGAAAAAACATGAAAGACCGTACTAAAAGTGGCCTCTCTGATGCGGACAGGTGACTTATTTTGAGGAAAGCCTCAAACTCGCACGACTCCATATCCAAAATCAAGGCAAAATGTGGACCTAACGCAAGCCTAACCACTGTTCGGCGTGTTATATCGAAAGCTGAACATTTAAAAAGGTTAAAAATTAAAAACAAACAACCACTGAATGCACTTCGAAAGGAGCAACGCCTTACTCTTTGCCGTAACCATATGAGCTGGACTATAGAGTGGCAGAACGTCGTATTTTCAGATGAAAGAAATTCAATTTAAATGGACCCAATGTCTACACCTACTATTTCCATGACCTATGAAAGGAAGCCCATCATTTGGACCGCTTATTAGCAAGGGTGGAGGTGTCATGGTATTGGGAGCGACCTCGTATTACGTCACCTGTGAGCTAGAATTTTTGACAACAAAAATGAATGCGATGGCATACAATGGTGTCTTAAAAAATGCATTTCCATTCTTCCACAACCTTTTTGGACCCTTGCAATGGACATATCAACATGACAATACGCCAATCCATACTGTCCGAACCATCAAATCCTCTATTGAAAGCCAAAAGGTTGCTCTTTTAAGCTGGCCAGCTTACTCACCGGATATAGACATCATCGAAAATGTTTGGGGATGCTTAACACGGAAACTGTATGGGGCCGGACAGTAATATGGAACCATACCTTAACTAACAGAAGCCATCAAACTAGCTTGGAGTTCAATACCACTCAAATATTTAGCCCAGTTGTACGAATCAATTCCAAGAAGGATCTGTGAAGTTTTGGAGCAAAACAGAGGCACAACCCACTACTATAATAAATAAATTTCAAATGCATTGTTCAATAATTAAATGTACTCCAAAAGAAGAAATACGCATTTTTGAAGCATACAAATTTTAATAAACGGCTTTTTTGAAGAGGTTTTCTGTTCAAGTGTTGTAACAAATCAACTGTATCAGTTACAAAAAGAAATCCTTCTGAATTTGATTTGGAATTAATTATAGTTTCGTTAAAAATCAAAAAAAAAAAGGTATTTTTCTGGATCTGCAAAACTAAGCTTTAAAAAAAAAGTTTATTAGGTGTCCTATTCAAGTGGCGCGGAGCGTACTTCCTTTCATACCAATCCACTTAGTGTCTGTCTCTATAAGCGTTCACTGTCTGAAGTGTCAGTCTCTAAACCGAGAAGTAGATGCATTTTTTCTGTATAATCGAAATAAAATGTTTTTTATTTTTTTTTTTTTTGTTATGGTTATTTGTACATTTAATATTATGTACTCATAGTTATATAAAGAAATAAACAAACTTAGAGCTGAAGGCCTTTGTCGTTATTGCTCTTAAAATTAAAAACTAAGTTATAATTTGTAATTATAATATTAGTTCTGAATAATCTATATAATTAAACGGCAAACATTGAATTTGTGAATCTTTTCCTGCTTACACCACTGAACCGATTTTCAGAAAAAAAAATATACCTATTGAAAGGTATTCTTCGCAAGATGTGATCAATCTCAATTTTATCAAAATTGGTTTAGTTGCTTAGTAATAATAAATAAACAACTTACAAACTGTCTCTACAACCTCCTCTCCTGTGCTATGTATATTATTTACATGTAACAAAAACATATACAAGAAGTTACGACAATAACAGTACTTAAAAATAAAATCAAATTTGGAAAGAAAGGATTTGGAAGAGGGAAAAGGGTTAAAAGGATATTCAGATAACCACCAGAATCGAATCTTTTTCTCTTTTATGCTTTCGTCAGAATGGTTATATCAAAACGCATATTTTTCTGTTGCTGACTATTTATATCTATTGCTTTGTTTGTTGTTCGCCTATATGCATACATGATATAAAGAAACCGAAAAACACAGTTGATTTTGGATTAGCCCTTTTGTGTCTAAGCAATAAGAATGCTTTTGGTACTTAAGTAGTGGATATTTGTGTAGTATTGTGGTGCCATTATTAGATTATGCTCTGTGGTTTCCATGCATTTGTAAATATGGTTCCAGATAAGTTTTATTATAAAGTTATCTAATCTGTGTACTTCTGCTGTTTCGTAAAGAACTTTGTTTGAGTAATACTTTGTAAAACATGCTCTTAGACATTTTCTTTCGAATAGTCTTAATCTCTCCATGTACGAAGGTGAGATATGAAACTAGATAGGACATGCATACGTTAGAATAGGTCTTATAAGGGCCTGGTGCAAAATAATTTTAACACGTGTGTTTATGTGTTTTGAACAGAAAAGATTTTTATATTGTACATATCTAAAAAATGGTCATCTTGATTTTTGTATCTTAATATTTCCGTGATTATTAAAATATAAAAATCTGTCGAGATGAATACCTATGTAGATATTTGACCATATTTGCCACGGGAAGTGGATTATTTGTTACACATGATTTTATACCAAAGCATTTCCAATTTTTCCTTATATTGGAGTTGCAATACTTGACAGGAGGCCGGAATAGGATACTTTCGCATTTATTAATATTTATCTTCAGATGCCAACGCACATACTTTTCAATTGCTATAAAATCGTTTTGCAATTGTGTGTTACTACTATCTATTGTATCTCCCGGGGCATAGATGATAATATCATCTGCAAAGGCAGCAAATCAAGGATATGCAGGTTAAATAATATTGGTGAGTGAATTGTACCCTGTAGTAAACGTTAAATATTGTAGTTTTGTGCTGCTTATGTTCTTGAAGTACCTATAGTGTCAATTTTTTTGCGGAAATCATATTGTGGATGAGTATCAATAAATGTATAGGGAATTTGTATTTAATTACAGGTGCAGTATTCTATTGTAGTATAAGTTATCTCGGTAATTTTTTTAAGGACTGGCTAGTTGGCCTAGAGGTTAGTGCGCTGGCTGACATCCCAAGAGTCGCGGGTTCGATTCCTGCTCAAGGCAAATCTGGTCCTGCACTTTTCTAATTTCCTCCTTCCCTTCTTAACTCCCCCTGAGCAGAAGGCATCTGTCGCTATTGCTCATATTAAATACTCGGTTATAATTTGTAATTATAATCTTAGTTCTAATAAATAAATAAATAATAATTTTTTCAAGGGCTATTTTTAGAATGCTATTAAGGCCTGACAACACTTTATTTTTTAGTTTTGCAAATATGTATGTAGTAAATCAAATCTTGTGAAATGTTACAATCGTCTACGTTATTTGCTAAGTTATTATCTAAGAATGTAGTTATAGTAAGGTGCGATGTCTCATTTCATTCATTTCTAAAAACTGATTGAAGCCCCGCTTAATGTAACTCTGGAAAGGGTTTTCGGGATCAGTCTCTTTTAGAGAGTGTACTGACTTTAGATGGGTTCCTAGGACATGTGCTATGACCTTTTTTGTTTCTGACAACAAAACTGTTTGCTGATGAGCCTATTTCAATTGCTTGAAATTGAATTTGCATTGCTCGTAGGTATTCTTATGCAGGTTAGGTCTAGTGACTGATTTTAAATAGTAGAAGACATTTTTGCCTGATCGAATATGTGTGATTGATCCTTGATAGTGAGGACTTCAAGTTTTGTTTTAATTTGGCTGTTTTAGTTTACGGATTAGTTTAAGTTAAACTTTAAGCAGGTTTATATCTGTTTGGGGTAGGACCCACTCTGTTTTTTTGTTTGATAATGGTGAGTATTTTTCTTTCTGTAGCTTTTTAATAACGGGGCTAGTTATAGCTGATAATTTATCGTTTTGCTTCATTTTCGGTATTGTCAGTTCAATTGCCCTAAGGATATATTTTTCAATTGTATATAAGTGGTAATTAATATCAGAATTTCTTAGGTTTCTATTGTTAGGGCTCATTGAATCTTTAATCTTTAAAGACCTTTGCAAAGTGCTTTTAAAGTTGGTCCAATTAGTTTTTTTTTTTTTTAAGTTCAGTCTCTTATGAATTGGTGTTTTAAATGGCATAAACGGATGGTTACGGTTTCTTGACGCAATGATTTCTATAGCTTTATGGTCACTTTCGTAATCATTTGTTGGAAGGCAATTTATTGTGCCGTTTTCTCCTGCGATGTGAATTCTCACATCAGACAAGCAGATCTCAATATGAGTTACTATGTAGAAAAGATGGCTTGGTTGATGCGTAAAGTTTACATTTAAATCTCATTCCATTATCGTTTTACCAAATTTTGAGAGCATTGGTATTAACATTGCTATTGCTACTTGCATTCCCCTATTCTGTGTGTTTACAGTTCAGGTCTCCTGCCATTATACAGTAATTACACAGGTCTGCATGGAAAAAACTGCATAGGGTTTTTATATATTTTCTTATAGATTTTCATGTGGCAAAACCGAAAAAAATACAAAAAAAAATCCATCACGTCATAGTATTTTTTTTTTGCAATACTCAAGTTTTGGTTCGTAGTTAGCGTAAAATTAATATTACTAATACGAAAGGCAAAATAAATTTATTAGTGGTGAGGTTGAGCATGTTTTGACTTGTTATCTAGAGTACTAAGAATAAATATACTCGTAAACAACTTGCTTTTGAATTAGAACATGTTTCAACAAGCTTCATTCAGTACCTCGCTCTAAGTTGATTTAATACTACAATCAGTACACATCAAGCATTCGAACGCTACTGTGCTATCTTATTATATTGTATTTTTGTGTTATTCTTTCTGAAACATGGCTCATAGAAGTTGTATTATTTCTCCAGATAGCTTTTGTTACATTTGTGGTGAATACACAGTGAAAAAACAACAAAGAAACATAAGTGAGTTCGTGAAAAAAGTTTATTTTGCATATTTCAAATGTAAACTTGGAGATCAAGACAAAGCATGGGCTCCACATAAAGTGTGCAGCAGATGTGAGGAAGATCTTCGCTTGTGGTTTAAGGGCAAGAAAAATTCGTTTCATTTTGGCATCCCTATGATATGGCGTGAACAGAAAAGTCATACAACCGACTGCTACTTCTGCACTGTAGATGTAAAAGGATTTAATACAAAAAATAAAAAGAAAATATTTTATCCTAACCTTGATTCAGCTATTCGTCCAGTACCCCATGGCCCTGAAATACCAGTTCCACAGCCACCTTCTAATTTAGATGATATCCTGTGTGAGTCAGAAGAATCAACACATCAGCTTCCCAGGACGAATCTAGCCCGTATTTTCCTGTTGACGAGGGACCTCAACTGTTTTCTCAGAGTGAGCTGAACGACCTAGTAAGAGACTTAGGACTTTCAAAAGATGCAGCCGAACTGCTAGGATCAAGGCTGAAAAACAAAAAATTGCTGTCACCTGGGACTTCATTTTCGTGGTACAGGCATCGAGAGAAGGATTTCACGCAGTTTTTCTCCAAAGAGAGCAATCTGGTTTATTGTGACGATGTCCATGGACTCATGAGGAGTTTTAAAATAGAATATCATTCATCACAATGGCGCCTATTTATCGATTCTTCGAAAACTAGCCTCAAAGCTGTCTTGCTGCATAATGGCAATGTATTTGCATCTCTTCCTGTGGGTCATTCGGTTCACATGAAAGAAAACTATAATGACTTGGCTACGATTCTTGAGAAAATCAAATATCAAGAACATCAATGGATGGTTTGCGGAGACTTCAAAATACTAACCATGTTGTTGGGTCATGTAGACTATTTTCCAGAAAATTTGGGAGCCTATAGTGAAGAGTAGGGTGAAAGGTTTCACCAGGATGTCCGTGAAATCGAGAGACGTTACCAAGGAAGATGGGATGTCAATATGTTAGCCGACTACTGTTGGATGCTCAATCGAGAAACCAGTGAAGGAAATCAAAAACGACTTCGCAGAAGCATCAAAGATAAGAAGAAAAGGTTTCACAAGAAAAAAGAGTAACATAAGTAACATTTAGAAATAAGAAGAAAAACTTTTTTTTAGTTAAAAGAAAATATGGCAGTAGTTTATTTTATTTAATAAATTTTTTTTTTTCGAAATAACTATACGTGATGGGATATTCTGATAATCATTTTTAGAATTTGTGAGCTTTAAAATATATAATTCAGTAAAAATATCCCATGCAGCGAATAGTTTGTTAAGTTCGTCTCTGAAGTTGCTTTTGTTGTTTATTACCCGAAGGTTGGTAGAGAGATACAATAAAACAAATAAGAATTTTTACTTCGAATATGCCGAACTTGATATACTCTTTACGCACCCCTTAGAAAACGTTTTTGCCTACGCTCTGTGATAGACCATTTAGAAATATTTAATTATTGATTTGACTTATGTTTAGAGTACAGTCAGTGCACATGGAGCATTTCGTCACTGAGATCGAAATATTTGTATGGGAGCTTTACGAACCAGAAATCCTAGGGTCTTGAAATCTACACGGTTATTGAACATGGATCAGACACTTCTACAATTCAAATTTCAGTTCGATAACACTAAAAACAAAAACGTTTTTTTAATAAAAAACTTAAATTTGGGTATGGGTTTGTATGGGAGCTATACGATCCAGTAACTATATGATCTTGAAATTTACGCGTTTTATGGATATTAATTAGAAACTTATTGTGTATAAATTTTAGTTCAATAGGATCTAATAAAAACAGGAATTTTAGTGGGTTTTTGTATGGGAGGTACCCCCTATTAGTCAGATTCAGCTAGTTCCGACAAATGTACTGCACCTGTCTTGGAAACTGATAGTGTCCAAGTTTCAGTTCGATAGGACAAAAAACAAAATTGTTTTTCTAATAAAAACATGAATTGTAATGTGTGTTTGTAGGTTTGCAGAGCGAATATATTCATTATTCGTTTGGCCATGATTGTGCAGGTCCCTATATAATATCTATTCTTTCTGAAATGTTGAATGAATTGAAATATCCATGGATACAATTGTCCAAACAATCAGGATGTATATAGTTAGTATAAATAATTTAAAAACGTTTTCCATTTGCAATTTTTTGTATTTATTTATTTTAAATTTCATTTCCTTCCATTTTGTTCCTTCTTCTTTTAATATCTTTCCATTTTTTCATTTATCTTTCCTACATACACTTATTATTGTATTTTTTTCTATATCAACTACATTTCTTTTTTATGTAAATGTGTATGCGTGTATGCCAAAGTACTCATAAATATATTTGAAAAAAAAATTGAAAGCAAAAACAGAAAAAAAATAATAAATAACAGAATTAAAGTTAAATAAATTAAAAAAAAATTTATTTACTTAATTGTAAATAGTGTTTCTTGTTTCGAGTATATAATATATACTAAATATATGTATACGTATATATAGAAATAAATATCAAATTTATTTATTTAAATTATAAGAATTATTTAATTTAATTTATCATTATTTTTAATTATAATTTTTGTATTTCTTTAATTTTTGTTTTTTAGCATTTCTTTGAGGGTAAATTATGCATAATTTAATCAGTCAGTGAAAGCCAATTAATATGCATGTCTTAGATTGTGTGCAGGGTGTCTGTATCTGTGAATATGCATGCTTGTGTGTAGGGTACTTTTGTATCATAGAGTATATTAGTGTAAAGTGTAAAAGTGCTATATTTTTTCTCTTTTTCTTTATATAAGGAACAATATTTTTTTTTTGTTTTTTAATATTTTATATATAATAATTATAATTATTAATATTTAATGCAATTCTTCTTTGGATATTTTTTTAAAATATTTTTTCTTCATATTTAGATGTTGAGAATATTTTTGTTCTCAATTAATTTGTTCTTTTTTTTTTTGTGGTTTCTTCAATATTTTTTATGTTTAATTATGTTTTTGTTTTTCATTTGTAATTCTTATTTAATATAATGGAATTTGGTTTTTTTTTTTTTTTTATTGTAACATTTTCTTGTATTTATTTTAATTTTATATGTATTTAATTTGACAGCAAACTTTATTTTCTTTTTTCACTATTCATAAAACATGTTTAAGACTTAGCATTTTTAGAAATCTTTTTCTATTTTCTTTTATTTGAATTTTCCTTTAGATGGTGACATGGTGGGTGGAGTGATTCTGGTGATATATTGCTATATATAGTGGTATCTATATTAACTATTATAATTATGTATGTCTTCTGAATCTTGAAATAGAATTTTTTATTTTTCATATTGAGAGGATGAGAAGTTAAGCAAGGCGGCGGCTTAGTTATCATGGCTGGTTACTGAATCAATGTCACTGTTGTCTTCGCTGCCAGTTATTTCGGTGGGTTCGCCCATGGCAACACGCGCATACTCATCTGTATCGATGCTCTTGCAAAAATGTATTGCATATTTTAGTTTCTCGAGTAACACAGCCTAAATAAATCCAAGAAAAAACAATCAGAGGTTAATAAATTATAAACAATAGTTTACAAAAGATATATTACCTTGCACGAATAACGCGGCATTTTCAGTAAAAAGAAACATGTATAGCTTTCGGGAAGAAAGTGATCGGGAGGATTTTTCTCAAGAACCTGAAGCACAAAGTCTCGTCCTCGAAAATCAGCAATAGTGCGTGGCAAACGTGTCCGTCCCCAAACGAAACGCAAGAATAGAGAACGTTCCTAAAAATTAGGAAGATCATGTTATTTATACTACTTATAAGAATAATAAGTATTACTCGCCTGATTGGTAAACTCCTCCATAACTTCCCAGAACCAAACGACAAGAGGTGATACTGGATCGAAGCCCTTGTAAGTGGCAACTGACCTAAGTAGACCCAATGGAATATCGGGAGAGCCACAAACCATTGCTTGCAATTCACTTGCCGAGAATAGTGACAACAATGGGACTGGTACCACCTTAGACATACCGTCACGAACTGCTTTCACTTGTTCATCGAATTCATGTAATCGGAAATTAAGAGCCAATCGTACATATTCATGTCGATTCTTGGGTGAAATACGTGTATAACGTGTAGATAATGGTACTTCGTGACCCTTTGCTGAGGACGTTGTAAAAGGTAATTCAAGTGTATTGAAAACTTTTGGATCATCTTCCATGTTACGTATGCACAAAAGGCCTGCAACATAATCTCGATCGACTTCTGTAAGATCAGAAGGACGTAATGGTTCACCAGTCAATTGACGCCAAACTGGTTCCGCAAGACTAAAAGAATTTAAGAAAAAAACGAAAAAATATTAATATTATTTCATTTAACACACGTCGAAACACATTAAGACCTAAAAATTAAAATTTGAATAATCTAATTAATTTGTAAATTTCGATTCGATTGTTGGTAATAATGGTTATCATAGAAACTGAGGATTTAAAGAGATATCTTAAACAAAAATTATAATTTATATGGTAATTTATATAGCAGTCGCTGTTTAAGACATCATTCTGATCCGATCCGATTTATTCTATTTTTCGGCAAATAATTTATCTTACTATACAAACAATTTTTTATACAAAAACTCAATATTTTACAATAGATAAAATATAGAGTTCTACTTCTTCCAGAACTCAGAAAATTTCTACTGTTTAAATACCTTAAAAAATGAAAAAAAGAGGGCAATTCTTGTATAAGCGAGTATGTATAAATATATTTTGTATATCATGAGTTTGATTTATGTTTCAGCTCCCTAATCAATTACCAACTAACAGAACAGAAGAAACAGTACGATCTAGTCATACATATATTGTATTAAGTTTAAATAGTTTTATGAAAATTGTATTACTTACTTGATACTTAATGGTGAACCAGTACGCACAGCAATACCCATTAGCACGCCCAGAAAACGGAACATATTCATTTGCAGAACTGATGTAAGGGTCGGGTCCAGCAAGAAGCAATCACGATTCGCACCAGCCTCTCCTCGTCCATTGGGTGTATTAATTAACAGCGGGACACTACCATTTTGCAGCTCATCACACATTTCGGCAATAGACTCACTATAGCCTCCTCCGCAATCATCAACGCTTTCACCAACGAACTTCACCTTCCACACGCGATGAGGTAATGAAAGTGCTTCTTGTGTCAGTAATGGCAACTTTTGTACCATTTGTCCGAAAACACTTTTCATGCCATCGACACCGGCCAGGCCGCTACTACATTTATTACGCGAACGTTTCACTTGGATGCGATTTAACTCAATTACTGGACCATGCTGTTTGTCACGTACCATAGTTGTTTGTATTACTTTGCGGAAGGCTGCCTCCTTGATGTTATAAACGAGCACATCCTTCAGAGCACCCAAACTTAATTCACCCGAAATCGGCAGCATCGCCAGACATGGACATAGTAATTCAGAGAAATGATGCAACAAGATAAGACGTGCATGAAGTGATTCGGGGGGCAAATCTCGAACTAAGTCATATTCAAGTGGTGGATTCGGTAGTGGACGCAAACGTTCCGATAACTGAGAAGTTGACAGCGCCAATGTATGAGCCGAACCACAGGTAACCTTGACAATGTGTTTCCCTTGTAGAGCTGTCACGAGGCGTGGTCTTTGAATCGCTGTAACTGTGCCGTCGCCAAGTTGCCCCTCATCATTATCGCCCCAAGTATATACTTCACCCGTGTCACTACAGGCTACACAGTGCAATGAACCAGTCGCTATGGATATGATCTTTTTGCCTTGTAGTGCTGCCACTTTTTTTGGACGCCGCACATGATCAACAGTGCCATGTCCCAATCGATGGAAGTCGCCTTTGCCCCAGGTATAAACAGCGCCGGATTTAGTTAGAGCAACAGAGAATTGTGAACCACACTCGACTTTTACGACGCCTAAGCCGGCCAGACTTTCAATCTTGAATGGTACTTTGCATCCATCAGAGCCACCGCGTCCCAATTTTCCATAGTCTCCATCACCCCAGCTCCAAACGTTGTCATCATCCGTTATGCATAGAGTTTGGGCATCACCGGAACCACATGCAATATCATTGGCCCGATAACCCAGCAAAGCTTCTACTAGTTTTGGTCGTAGCTGATCTTCTGAGTCACCATGGCCCAATCGCCCGTAACGACCTTTGCCCCAGGTTAACACATGACCAGAAACGGTGATGGCAGCAGAATGTGCACTGCCACAAGCAATGTCCACCACAGACAAACCATTGAGACCTTCAATTAATTTAGGCCGATCAAAACTCATACGATTACCATGGCCTAATTTACCGTCCTCGCCTTCTCCCCAAGAATAGACCTCACCTTCAGTGGTCAACGCCAAGCAATGTTTGCCTCCAGAATTAACAGCGACTTTCTTAATAAAAACATGTTGCAATGAGCCAACTAATGTCGGTATGGCCCATGAATCAGTGCCACCAACACCTAAACGCCCACCAGAGCCATAGCCTGTGGCAAACAATTTTCCATCTGGCGTCACAGCAAAGAGTGTCTGCTCACCACCAGCAAGCTGTACAGGACGTAGTAAACTGAGTGCTTCGCAGGGCGTCGGTGTTTTAATGCGACTACCTTCTAGGCCACCTAATTGGCCTCGATGATTGTGTCCCCAACCATAGATGGTGCTCGCACCACCCCAAGAGAGCGCCCAGTCATCGGGTCTTCGATTCAACCATTGCAAAAGTTGTGCATCATGCGGTCCCTTGAAGAGTTGATGATCTTCATATATGCCGCCACCTGCCTGTTCAGCAAAAGCCAGCGGAAATATGATGCCTGATTCATTCGCTGCAATTGAAATCACCGAATCAATGTACTGCATCAGACCTGATGAGCTTGGAAGCATTCCATTGGCGGCCATGGCTGCAGCTGATGGCATTGAACTTATAGAGGGCGGAGGTGTTGGATTACTTGTGGTGCTTGATGACAATGATGTTGTTGAATTCATTAAAGATGCACCAGGTACCGGTGACTGACCCTGACCTGCCTGTGGCAACATTTCCGAGAACTTTTTGCGAACTTCCAAGCAAAACGCCTTTGGCAACTCGGTGCGCTTAATCAGTGACTGAGCCACTCGTACTGCAATACAATATCGCTTAAACCATGACCATTTGTGTACATCTCCAATGGGTAGCACAGAATCTAATTGCATATCGCAGGCCAGCGCTGCCAATGTCTTGAAATAATCCGAGTGCATTAGATGAATGCCGCCGCGAACCTGAGGCTCTTCATACTCGTATTGACGCAACAACTCCGATATTAACGGGAAAAGTATAGGTTTCAATGCTGGATCCAATGGTTTGGGTGCATTCTCCAGCAATAGCACAGTGTGCAACTTCTTAAGAGCCCATATGCGTTGTGCTGTAGACAGAGCCCCAAGCTGAGAGCATGTAGACAGAGCAGCAGAAAGTCTCAATAAAACGCTACTGTTCTTTGGTGAGAGACGTTCATCAAGCAACGCCATTACCAATTGCATCGAGGGCTGTGACAGTACGGCACGATCCGAACCATTCTCATTCATAGTCGATGCAGGCATTATTGCATGCACCCAAAAACGCCAGCCCCATCCGTTTACGGAACTATCAGATGAGAATTTCCAGCGCATCTCTTCACCAGGTATTCGAATTTCTGGTGCCCAATGAGCAAATTCACGACCAGAACGCATGGCTACAACACGACCGGCACTGTCCATAATTACTAATGGATCGTTTCGTTTCTCCGTTGAGCATTGACTATCGAATTCCAGTCGTAACATCTCAGCGCCAGCTATTTTTACATGACCAACCACATTTACGTTATCCACATAAGGATGGCTACTTTCCTGCATGACTGGCTTTGGTATTTTTCCCAAACAAAAACGTGAAGTACACAAATCCTCCAGTTCAGTAATGCATGTCTCCAGTAACATGGCACCAATTGACGGTGAACTCACACCTAATGAAATTAATGTATCAGCAATTGTTTGCGATGAACTGGCGGAACCGGTACGTCCACAAACACTCAGTTTCAAGAGATCAATTAAACTCTTTGCTTCTGATTCGCCAAGCATTGAAGTGAAATCATCGAGACCCGTTAAGCTTGTCTGTTCAATCATCTCCTCATGATTTGTTATGGTCGCAGCTATGACAGACATGGCACTTGCCGACATTTTTGATTGCTTTTGTTGCATAGCACTACTAGAAAATGATGCTGACATGGAGAGGGAGCCATTTAGGCTTTGGAATGCACTTAAAAGACCTGCTGCTGGTGGTATAATACCTTCTATACCATCGGGACTCACTTCTTGTAATGCGGGATCGCTTGCGTCTGCCGGTGCTTCACCGCCGCCTTGCGCAATCACTTCATTGCCACTGGCTTGCTGTTGATGCTGGTGATTCTGCAGCCCTACACCAGGCATAGTACCATTACCATTATTCTGTGCTGTTGCATTCGCACTAGCGACCAAATCTTTAAAAACACAACTGTCGTTGTCCATTTCCTGCGATTGCTTTTCATTGAAGTTAACTTTGCTGTGACTTGTTAAAGCAGCAATAATTAGTTGGCGTGCCTGCAGAATATTCATGGCTTTTAGAAGGTAGTTTAGCACAACCTGACGTGCCGCCGGAGATTCCAATGCTAAAATGCTCTCACTCAAGCTTAAGCCTGCTGACTTCTTTGCATTGCAATTAGCGCAAGCAGGAACAGTATTTGCTGTCGGCATAGTAGGCGGCGGAGGAGCTATTACCGATGCCGTCATTACTGTTGTTGAAGATTGAGACTCACCATCATAAATTCCCAAGCTGCTTCCGCCAAGTGGATCACGTGTCGTTGTAAACGGAACAGGACCCTTTTTCTCTTCTTCTGGTACCACGTTGGGTAGACCCCAAGCGATAGAATGTGAACTGCCACATGCTACACGATTAGCGAATACCGAATCCAAGCCGATTACCATTGCGGGTTTTTTATTGACAAACGTATTTCCAGAACCTTGTTGGCCGTGGTCATTATCACCCCAAGCGTAGACCTGACCAGTTTCCGTTACTGCCAGGCAATGTAGCGCCCCAACTGCTACATGAATGACTCGCCGTCCACGCAAGCCTTGAATGGGTTGCGGTTTTCGAACATGCTGATCGTTACCATGACCCAAGCGATAGTAGTCACCTTTGCCCCATGTCCACACTTCACCAGCGCGAGTTAATGCCAAACTGAATTGGGCGCCGCATTCGATTTGCACGACTCCAATGCCATTCAAGCGTTCGATTTCATGCGGTATTGCTGAACCCTCTGAGCCACCACGACCAAGCTTTCCAAAATCACCATCACCCCAGGAATACACCGTCCCATCTTCGGTCAATGCCAACGTTTGTGCATCACGGCTACCGCAAGCGACTTGTATGACATGTTTGCCTATTAACGCTAGCACCATTTTTGGCTTCATCTGTGTAGCATTATCGCCGTGGCCCAATCGACCATATTCGCCCAGTCCCCAAGTATACAGCTCACCAGCTGACGAAATGGCCGCGCTGTGTGATGAACCACATGCAATATCTCGTATTTTCTTCGATCGCAGTGTCTCGATTAATTTTGGTTTATCCATCGTTAAACGATTACCATGACCTAGTTTACCATCTTCTCCTTCGCCCCAAGAGAACACTTTACCATCAAGCGTAAGTGCCAACGCATGTTTTCCACCAGAGTGCACAGCTACCTTTTTCACGACATATTGATGTAGGGCAAGTATTTGATGCGGCATCGATACATTGTGCGATACTCCTAGGCCCAGGCGGCCATTGGTACCTTCGCCGCAGGCATAAACTTTGCCATCTTGGGATACAATGAATAGAGATTTTGAGCCTCCGGCGATATGTATTGGACGCAGACGACTGATAGTTTGTGAGAAGGTGGGCACCTTTACCTTTGAGCCCTTTAAACCACCCAATTGCTCTTTGTCATTGAGACCCCAAACCATAACGGTACACTGTACCTCGTTTTGTGGTTGTTTAGAATCAGCATTATTACCCACTGCATACGAGCCGCCAGTTTCAGACAGATTATTGTATTCACAGGCCAGAAACGAAGCATTCAGCAACAAAAGATCAATATCATTCTGTTTACGTCGTCCAACGATTTCAATGCCATGTACTTTACATTGGATGCCGTTGTTCTGGCACTGTTTTATGACAATCTCGACCCATGGAACATAATGCCGAATATTATTCATCAGCTGCACTTTGACCGCATTCGGGTTAATGGCAAACCAATTGTATTCCTTTAAACTGTCCACACATTCACCGACACGCACTTCAATCAATGACGGCATATGTGAATGATCTTCTGGGCTAATCTCTATTGTTAGACTATGTATAATTATGTGATCGTGCATCTCTAGGCGTATCCAATGTTTGCCTTGACTACTCGATGTGCTCTGCCAGCAATTTGATGAACCGTCAAGCAAATGCTTCGCAGCCGACTCATTAGATGAGACACTCAATGTACGTATGCAGCGTGACCAATCACGAATAAGATCTCGAGGCGGTGGACCAGCTTGCGGAGGAGCCAATGTGCGTTGGTTAGGTACACTCACTAGCTCCACATCATTTATATTACCCTTCCAGCCAGTCAATTCGGGAAAATCCACTATCACTTCTTTGCCTTTGACAGCCGTGACACAGCCGATGCTGCGACCCACACGCATTTGATGTGCCCAATTAAAGCGTGACGATGTACGTAATCGAACTCGTGCCCCCACTACTATGTATGGCAAACGTTGGGCGGCAACCTTATCGCGTGGCAACTCCACCAATTCTATGTGGACAAAACAGACCCAATAAGTGTTTCCATGATTTTGCCAATCCACTTGCACATTGAGATCATGAAGGCCCTCAGTATCCACAATCAATACAGTACCGATGTCACCTTTTTTTATCTCCTCAAAATCTCGACAGCATCGCACTACCATTCCTGGACAAACCAAACCACGTACATACAATGCATACTGATCGGAGGTTTGAAAGTCTTTGCGGGTCTCAAAACGCAACGATGTTTGATCCTGTATTGACGATCCTTCAACAGTATCTGAGCTACTCGTTATACTCTCATTATCAGAGTCAGCTTCTGGATCATGTTGGAGCGGTTGTGGCTGTTGGTGTTCCTTTACACTGACATTCGGTTCAGGACCATTATTAGCACTTACTAAATCTGATTCTTGGAAATCTGTTGGTTCAATGGTATTGGCGCATACATCTGGATGTTCTAATATCCATTGAACTATTTGTTCTGGAGTTGGTATGGCCTCTGGATGCGACGTTAGCTGCTTGAATGCAAGTTCCACTGATTTACGCGTGAAACCCATTTCCATAATTTGTTCAATGAGCTGTGCATCTGTTACAGCAATCGCTCCTCCTGTAGCTCCGCCACTGGAACCGCCTGCAGCTTCATCACCACTGCAAGCTGCAACAGGACCCGCCGCTTGACTTAGACTTAAATTATATATCGGTTCACCATGTATCATAGTGGCTGATTGTGTGCCACTTAAGGGGAATGCTGGCTGCGCTGTTTGTGTATTAGCATCGCAAAGTTCAGTATAAGCCTGACTGGCCAACGTTTGCATACAATTAAGGGCGGCTACCGCGAGATCGGAATAATTGTAACAGGCCTTCATTGGCGACGGTTGTGTAGCACGCATCAGGATACTTTGTACAAGCAACTCATTCTCATTGGAATTTGTGGTGTTGGCAACAGCAGTCGTAACTGCGGCCGCTGCAGCGGCGGCAGCTGCACTAGTTGTTGGTTTAGCATCTTCATCGTCATCGTTATTTGCTTTATTAGGAGCAGGAGTATCATTTACTATTGCTGGCTCTTCTTCACCTGATTCGCTTATATTTATTTGTCCTATTGATTGATTTTGTTCCGGCTGCTCCCCTTGTTCCTCCTGTTGCTTTTGTCCGGAGTGCGCATCATTGTCGGAATCGCTTTCCTCCGATGAATACGTTCGACTACTGCGAGGAGCACGTTGCTTTAAGATTCTACGCAGAGCGGCTTGGTGTCTATACAAAACACAATTGGTATTTAGCAAAGCAAACTGAAGTTGCTGTATACGCAACATATTGCTATTGAGATCATCTTGCAATGTTTCCTTGCATTCGCCATAGCCAAAGAGCAACACAGTCCAGGCATTCAATAGCATCTCATTCATGGGTAAACGAGTCAAGCTGAAGATACTATAGTCAGCGCATTTCAATACAGTCGCCAGCGTTACTTTGGAAAATTCACTTATATGGGAGAGATTATTGTGCACAAGTCGACACTTGCCACGCTCC
This sequence comes from Amiota minor, assembly GCA_037043295.1. Classification (NCBI taxonomy): domain Eukaryota; kingdom Metazoa; phylum Arthropoda; class Insecta; order Diptera; family Drosophilidae; genus Amiota; species Amiota minor. The sequence continues at coordinate 41,838 of JBAMAW010002482.1, forward strand.
GTAAAACCACTTATGGTCATAGTATCATCTTCATATAAACAATTCAAGCCGATACGAGGACGCATATCGAAACCGCCGATGGTGCACAAAACACCCATTACGAAGATATATTCACTTTCCAGATGCTGCTGCAGATCTAATGGTTCTTCACCAACCAATTCTGCGGCAACGCAAATCTTTTGTGCCAAAAATGAATTAATGACTGAATTCCAGTATGGCAACGTATGCAGTTTTCTCAACAATGTAATTAACTCCTCGGCGGTAGTACCAGTATGTGAAGCGGACAACAGGACACGTGGCTTGATTTTACGTGAACCCAGAGTTATATCATTTGGACAGTATAGCGTCAATGTACCAAGGGTCTCGAAAAGTTGCCGAACTAAATCTGTCATCTGCTGGCAATTGTTATCCTCTGACCAATGAACCAATACACATTGCAATAAACGCAAACAATGGATTTTCCTATAAAGATCACGTTCAGATGTTGTCGGATGTTCCAACAGTTCTAAGTAGAAATTTATCCATGACGATGAACTCAAATGTTTGGACAAAGTTTTCGATTCACCTATTGAAGGGAAAAATATTGATTTATGAGTTTATAACCTTTGTATGTGTGTATGAGTGTGTGTGTGCTACTTACTTGAGATGGCTTTAATGAATCCCAAATTTATCCAAGTGGCATTATTCGAAATGTTTGTTAAAGTCGGATTTGGTTCTAGTATAGCACGGAACATACTGGTTAGACCACGTACCGCATACTTGTCCATAAATTCACTATGCATGGCACTGCCAACGGATACGATTTGCAATAATTTGGTAGAGCAATAACGTAACAATTTTGTGGGATGCGATTCACTTGTTGGCTGAGCCTCACCATAAACGATCTCTTTATCAGTTTCAGATGGTGACACAACATTAAGAGCGCTATCGGCCAATTGAAGATCATATTGTCCCTCTTTGCCCATGCGATATGAATTGGTGGCACCAGTATACCATTCGACTCGCACCCAACTAAATAAGAAAACAACATTTGAATAATTAAACTTTATAATTAAAATTAAAATATGAGAGACAAGGATAATAAAGAACTTTAATATTACTCGTGTACCCTATCTCTAACAACCCTTTAGGCAGTTCTTAAAACTTAAACTCATTGGCCAGTGCAGGCAAACGAATATTGATCTACCTGATGAACATGAATTTAAATCTGGGTTTGTATGGAAGCTATCCGATCCAGTAATCTCATAGGATCTAGGATTTCCATACATACAGACGGACAGAGTTGATTAAGATGTTATATATACATATTGTATATAGTATTTTAGGAGACCCCATAAATGTCTCCTTCTGTGTATTACAAACTTTATTACTAAGGTGGTGCTTATCAAAATTATAGGACACTTCGAAAATTTTTCTTTTAACACTCGCCAAATCTGCAAGAAATAAATAAAAATCACGAATGATTGCTCAAAGAATAAGCCGCAAAAAACCGTACGATTGGATTGATTGTTTCGAAAAGAACCGTTAGTTTTAGTTGAAATGCTTGTATTTTCAGTTTTACAAAACTAAAACAAGTAGGTACAGTTAATTATTTATTATTAAAACAACAAAAATTAGTAGCCAATGTAGTCCCCTCGACTATGTCGGGTATATAAATTTATTGTCACAATTGAAGACTGGTTTTGGGAGTCCGTGGACCAGACGTTTAAATACACTGGCTATGTTTATTCTGGTTTATGTTTTTCCAGTTTTCCAAGTTTTTCGTGGTTGTGGTAATCGCACTGACTGATAAGTAATGTTTGATTGATAAGAACTTTTTTGCAGGGTTTATTTATAAGAAAAACTTTCATATCAAGTATAAACTTTCTATGCTTTAGATATTTTTTGATATCCATAATATAGTTTGCCTTAAGTTTCTACAAATTCACTGCTTCCATAAGCACGCCACTCCAACTAAACATAAGAATACAGTACAGAATAGATGTCTTTTGATCCTCTCAAATAGATTTCCGGTGTATCCATAGATATACTCATATATGGTCCCAAACAGATATAGTGCCCTACATTCCTACAGAGTAGAAAGCCTTTGATACCAAAATAAATTTCCAGTTTATCAATGAGTCTTTTCTACGTATTTAGTTATGGTTACAAGTCTACTTCTTCCAGTACCAGAACTACAAAAAATAAGATTATTAACATACGGCATGCAAAAGCACCATTATAATTTTAACTAGAACTCCAAAAATAAACTGTGAGACCATTTTCTATAGAAACACAGACGTACATTGCTAATTCTAATTATTTGCATGATGACTATACAGTCTCCTTCAATGCTTTACAAACATCATCTATCAATCAAAATAATAATATCATTTATGTACATAATACTATAAAAACGATGTTATTTGTATGTACTTACCCATCATCGCCTACTTCACTTATGATGCGTCCTTCACCCGGTGGATTTCCATCTTGATCGCCCCATTTCCAATCACTGCCACGCACAATGCGAGTGCCAATTTTCATGAGTTTTGTCAATTCGGGACCAGTTAGATTAGCACGATTTGATTTCTGCTTTAGAATTGTCTCCTCATAGACGACAGTTGAATCTAGGGTACTATTGCGATGCGATTTTATATCGCCACCAGTTTGTGCCAATAAACCCAGCATGGTACCCAATAAGCCCGAGTTAATAACTAAACTGAGCTCATTGGGGCCTAGCTCTTTGGCAAGCAATCCAAAAATACTCAACAAGAATCGAGCACGGGGCAATTTCTTTAGAAAGACATAAGTACCAAGGTTTGTGGTTTCCTTGCCGGCACCACATGAACTACTACTAACGCCACCTACAGCACCAGCAGCACCGCAAGCATTATTATAGTTAGAACCACCAATGCCGCCACCACCACCACCACCATGATATTTGCTACGGAGTTGCGTTTGCCCTTTATTGACCAAACGTTTTATCTCGGACACAGCCCATTCTATGATGCGGGATTGTGCTAATATAAGATGGGCTTTCTGATAGGCAGTAATCATATTTAGATTCTTGAGTATATGTGCTGTGGCATGTTTGGCATTGATATTATTAACAATACACACAACACCACTACTACTAGCTCCATTGATAGCACTACCACTAGTTGAATTGTTATTAGCATTATTGCTATTAGCATTGTTATTATTTCCACTGCTACTAACACCCCCACCTCCACCGCCAACACCAACACCACCACCACCACCGCCGCCTCCTCCACTACCGTATTTCAAATGTAGACCCAAGAAGCCATTTAGTAAATTGTATTGTGCTGCGTCCAGGAGGCCATGAACATCAAGTAATGTTTGAAAAGTCTCCAAACCGCTTAAACGAATCTTATAGCGTTGCATTTGACAATACATGGCACGGCGCACAGTCTCAACATCACAGGTATCCTGCATAGCGAAATCAACAATGTCATGCATAAGGTTGGCATTTAATTCACCACGAAAGTATATTTTCTCGCTCAACTTTCGCATTAATTCCGTTTTGAGTTTGTTTTCGGAGTCCTCGGGCTTTTTATCCTCATAGATTAATTCTGTTGCTTGGAGTTTGATGTCGTGCTCATTATTCGTTGTTGTTGACTTACGTTCCGAGTTGTTGAGTAGACTGTTATCACCGTTCTCCAGTAGATTCTCATTGGAATCATTTTGACGCAATGGTGGCATGATTACCGTTGTTGTAGTAACCGAATTTATTTCGTTGAGCATAGAAGGATACTCACGGGTCGATTGAATTGAATCTGTATCATCCTGCTGCAACAACAGTGACTCGTCCGATTGATGTAATTTCGAAGCAACATTTTGACTTTGTATGGTTACATTAAGAATATCCTCTGGCTTAGCACAGGCCAATTGTTTTTTCGCTGCACGCATTTCTACTATAAACTTGCGTACCAATTGCTTGAAGCGAGGGAAACGATGCAACAATGGCAATCGCTGAAAGCCTCTCTGCTGGGGACTTATAGCCGGCCGAACTTCATAGAGCAGGAAACGTAAACGTTCAATTATGGGTGCACACACTTCCTTATAGCTGCGATTCAATTGTTGACGTGTCCGTACCACTGACCACTTGGATTGATAAACTAAACGGATTATTTCTGAGACTTCTTTGGGCAATTGCTGGTGCTGTTGCTGTTTGCTCAATTCACCAGCACCACGGCCATCTTCACCGCCACCACTACTTGCAACACTGGTAGTATCATCTCCTTGTTCTGCAGCATCTAATGTCTGTATTATGGTACCACCCAAACTTTGGTGACGTATAAGCACAGCAGTCAGCAGACGTTCAAGTTCTTGTACAGGATGCTCAACTGGAAAATCTTGATGCCATATCAAATTATATTCTTTGCAGTAACGTTCTGTAAGTACTGTCCAAGCATTGACCAACGGTTCCGTTAGACGTGCTTCAGCCAAACCACTTATGAAATTATCAATGCGCTGTTGTAAGTGACTTTTACCGCATTGTGTAGGCGGTAACCGACAATAGTTTGCCAGATTCTGTACAGGCGGGTCTGTCGGTGTATTACCAGCAGTGCTGGCACTGCTACGTGCTTCTCCCTTCTCTTCGTCAAATGGATTACTAGGTTGCAATGTCAATAAACCACCGCTTAACATGGATGTCTTGTTAAGATTCTTGCATTGTACTTCAGCTGGTTGCAGAGGAGGACCGCTGACCATGAGATTAGAAACCAAGCCGAGTGTATATGACAGGGCACATTCTGAATTAAAATGAGTCAGCTGGCGACATTGCAATGATAAAGGCTGTAAAACAAATACAAGATATACATTTTAATTTAATAATTGTAATTTTATTGTTTTCAGGACAAAAAAGACAATACAGTTTTACACAGCTCACCTTATCATCGGTGTAGTTATTCGAGGCATATTTTCCAATTTTGTGATGTTGTAGTATATATTCTAAACTGGTACGATATGCAGGTGTATTAAGCGCCATTGTAAGATCTTCACCAATGCCATTATCTAATATTTGATTGGCGGCGTCATTATCACTTCTGCAATAAAATAACACACAATTAAATTAGAAACCTTTGGCAATCTCAGTGTACTTACATATAACCCATAATATCACAAACGTAGCCACTCAAAACAATCCAACGCCCTCCATCTAATATATGATTCTCCATATCAGTTTTTCGAATAAGTTGAGTTTCACATTCATGTTGATTATTGGCGCCAGCGCCCTTGAGCCCACCACGACAGATGATGCCGGGCCAGCCCATATCATCACAATCCTGTAGCTCACTATCGCAAATAACACGATTTAAATTATCTAATGCATGTAGCAATGGCATAAACACTTTCGTCCAACGCAACTTCGACAAGCACAGCGGCCGATCGCGTTTAATCAATATGAGACCAATAAGTAGCTCATACAACAAAGTATCCGAAATATCCGACATCATAACATCAGCCACACCTTCGCGATTTTGTAATGCCACCTCATGTGCCTTCTGTAATGAAGCAACGCATAATGGCACCATACTATGTAAATATTGTTGCAGTAATGTTTCAGCTCCTGTGGTATCCTTATTTTTAGTTTGATGAATTTTAGAAAGAATTAATCGTTGAAATCGATGTAATAAACTTAAACTGGGACTGCTACGCTCTAAATTCGATACACTCATAGCTACCGCTACAGCATCCTCATGCTCATGCTTAATTATGCCATTCATATTGTCACTGTTAATGCCACCAGCATTGTTACGTGAACCCATGCGTAATAGTTGACTTAAATAGGTTTGTGTTAAAGCCAAATTATTGCTAAGCAATCGTGTAATCAAATGTAGCAGCGGCAAGTTGTGACCACTGTCATTGCCTTCTATTGTCTCTAACGAAATTGCTTGATTCAAAGCGGTCTCCAAGCCACCTTCAGCCATGAGGGAACTAACAAGCAAATCTGTCATAAAACGATGGCCTGACGAAGAGTTACCCGGTTCCGATGGCAACAACGAAGTTAAAGTTTGTGCGCGTTCCGCAGGCGTAGGCAATAATATACTCCAGCCATCCTGAAATCAATAAAATCATATTAAATTCTTTTATATCCAACTATTCAACTGTTGTAAGTATAAAAACACTAACCTGGAGCGCCCATTGAGCAGCAAACTGTATAGTCTTTAACACATTCATGCCTCCAGCCAAATTTAATATGCGCGACTTTAAATTGCCCAAAAGTCTTCCGCCACTTAACAATCCTACGGTCTTTGGATCAACTTCATTCGCTTTCAAAGCAACCAACTGCAAACGGATCAGATTCAAGCATGACACTGCAATGCATTCCGATTCCTGATCAGGTGTTTGCATGCTACTACTATCTTGACCGCCACCACAGCACACAATTCCTAACAATTGATCTAGCAAACGGAAAGTTGGCTCATTTAAATCAATAACAAAGGGTATTTTCGTTGGTATTCCATGGGTGACTGTTTGACTCCAAATGATGCTGTGACTTGCCGTACAAGCAATGCCGCATACTTGTATCGTCGGATGTGTAACTAAGACGGGTGTGCGCATCAAAGGTTCTTTGGTTATAGAAACGGGACAAATCTGTTGATAGTCATTTCGTCCCCAGCCAAAAACTTCTCCTGTATTACTCAAAGCCAAAAAATGCGAAACACCAAGCGAAATATCCACAATGGTTTTATGCTGTCAATGGAGTGAAAAGATTATTATCTGATTAAGCTTATAACTAGATAAAATAATTACCCTTAATGAGTTGATTGGCTGTGGCATGCTATAGACGGGCTCCATCGCGTCATGAGCAAGGTAAATGCTTTTGCCCCAAGTAAAGATTCGTCCCTCATAGCTGAGTGCCGCCGAGAAATGTGCACAGGCATAAACTTGTCGAATGCGGGGCAATGTATCAATTAGTACTGGTAGCAAAGAACTGTTGCAAGTGCCATTGGCCAATTTTCCATAATCACCGTCACCCCAAACATATACGGAACCATCTTCAGTGCAACAAACTGTATGTGCGTCTCCACTACCCAATGCCACATCACGTATATTTTGAGTTTCCAATGCAACAACCTGCGTTGGTGTGAATTTATCATCAGAATTGCCATGACCCAAACGTCCATATGTGCCAAGTCCCCAAGTGAAAAGGAATCCACTGCAAGTTATGGCTGCGCTATATGAACAACCACAATGCACTGATCTAATTAAACGGGTTACACCAGGTATTCTTGTTGGATGATCACGCGACAAAGGATCCGATAATCCTAGACGGCCATTTTCACCTACGCCCCATGAGTAAATGTTGCCTAGAAGGAAAACAAAATTTTGTAATATGTATTATTTATGTTTTCAGAGGAAGAATTGAATTCTAAAATTTCCCAATTAAAGGATAAGAAATTTTAAAATGGATACAAATTTGTTAAGGATCTGAATTAAGGGGCACCCTATCTGGCAGTGATTAGACTAGACTAGATTTGATATTAGGACGCTATACTGCTGATATAACCAAGACTATCTCGAGTTTCTCACATACCAGTTTCTGCCGACATTTTTCTTTGTTCTCTTTTACGCCTTTCGATTTTTGTTTATTTCGTTTGCTCTTTGTTTTTTTTTTTTTTTTTTTTCGTTTAACTCAAAGTGTGAAAGGAATGAAGAATCACCAAAGAAGAAAAGTCTAGGTATGAAAGCAGTAGTAGTCTGCTATTCATTTAAAATTCCAAGATTTTCTTCGAAGATAAGTCTTCAATTTCTATGGGTTCTAATTTTGGTAATGAACTCCTCTGCTGTTTTGTCTTCATCATAACATACATTTGTACATCTAGATTGATCGTTGAGACTTATTTACATACATTTACATGTGTAGATAATGTAAATGATTCATAACTTTACAATGTCCTGTTAAGCAGCTTGAGACCTAAGACTATACGGATACCATCCCGAAATAGTCCTTGTATACCTTAATTTCTTTTACGACTACACACACTTCCATTTTTTTTTTTCTTCGCAGTTCTCTAAATACGATAGACCTTTCCTATAACCTAAAATTTGCTATTCTTCAAAGCTCCTGTTTCTCTCTCAAACCAGAATACCGGCATTTCTTTCTATCTCCCTTCCATCCTTGTCAGTTTATATGGCAGGCAATCCTATCATCACAGTAATCAAAAAAAAAAGTCTGGATGTTCTTCAAAAGCAGGCCTAGAGTGATCATACATTCAGACTACTCCTACTCTATATCGAACTCACCTATAGTGAAGTTATTAACCGGTCGCTAAGAACGGCACATTTATATCAGTCTGAATTTGTCTATATATAGCGAAAACCATTTTATAACGAATTGATTTATTGGTCCCAACGACGGACTCATCTAAATGGATCTGAACTTAACTATAGCAAAGAATTCTACACAATAAAGTGATTAAACGGTCCCAACGACCGACTCATCTATATGAATCTGAAGTTATCTACATATAGCGAATACGAACTGATTTATTGGTCCCAACGACAGACTCATCTATATGAATCTGAACTTATCTATAGCGTCGAATTCTACACAATAAAGTGATGAAACGGTCCCAACGACCGACTCATCTATATGAATCTGAACTTATCTATAGCGAAGACTTCTTTCTACAATATAAAGTCCCAACGACAGACTCATCTCTATAAGTCAACAAACAGCAAAAATATATAAGTATATATATGACTGAATAAAACAAATTGTCTCTTTTAAATTTTAGAAACTTCCAGTTAGTAGAACCAAGAGTTGTGAAGTATTAAACCTGATGTTCTAATTTTAAATAGAAATTTATATTTGCACGGGTTAAAAGGCAAAATATAATTTTTAAAAAATCTTGGTCGAAAATCCTGAATTGATGGCAACACTAACACAATGGCTATTGAAACAAATCCATGATAGTTCTCCAAGAAATTCCCTATTCCATGCATACTTTAATACTGAATCAAACGAAAAATGAGTTCCTTCTGATGACGATGACATTGACGGAAATGAAATTGTGTATATCGGACCAGCTATGTCTCATTCCTTTGCTATTGAAAGCGAAAAAAATTTGGAAATTCGAACTACCTCAATAACCAATAAAAAAAAAGTGATTCCAATTTGTGAGCTTCTACTGTATTCTAAACGCAATTAGAACAATAGCAAAATGCTAATATTTTGAAGTTAAAGAACAAAAAGTTACCATTAATTAGTTGCATCAGAGGCAATAAGAAAGTTTCTTTCTAATCAATTTGCATCAAAAGCGAGAAAGTCTCGAGGTAGCCCACCACTCTATGAAATCTTCCCATGTTTGTACTTCTACTACTTTTACTACTACTACTACTACTTCTTACCATAGTTATCAAGAGCCAAATGGTGTCGTCCTTCGCAATGAGCTGCAATACTCAGAAATTTCACATCGGCAACCTCAACGATAAGCGTTGGCTCAACTTCTGGTTTTGCGATACGCCAAGAGTAGAGTTTTCCTTCATTTGTAAGGAATATAACGAACTCCTCACTGCAAGCAACTTGTTTCACTTGAAAGTTTATATTGAGTACGGGTGCTGAATAATGATCGCAGTTTTGACTCAAACCGGGTAAATTGACAGTTGGCTCAGCAGTGAAACCATATTGTTCTTTGGCTAATGAGTTCCAACCCAAAGCATATACACGTTGCTCTTGCAATTCCTGTTGACTAGTAGTAGAGCAATTATTAGGTGCATTGCTATTGCTATTGCTAGTGCTGTTGTTGTTGTTTGAGTTCGAACTCAAATTATTTGAATTATTATTTGCACCATTAACATTAGCATTTGACGTATCACCACCGCCATCGTTTACTGCCGCCGTTGATGTTTGCTGAAGTATATTCGTTTTAGCATTTGTTTGATCATATTTGGCTTGTAAACCTTTTAGGATCATGCAATTGGGTAAATGTGGCTTTGCCAATCGATCCAAGTGTGACATGATAACAACTGCCGCCTTCTTTAAGTCAACAATTGCAGTTTTATGACGTGGCAACATTAGAAACCGCAAAAAAGTTGCTGTTGCACTTGCTGTCGAAGCATATGCATTCGTGAAAGTGTTGTTGTATTTGCAAATGCGTTTATAACGTTGCAATATGGGCACCAATGGAGCACCTGTCTTCTGTGGCATTTCACGGTTGTCATTTGTTGACTTCTCCTTATCCCAGAGCATCAAAAGCAATACAACTGATTCTAGTGTTGCAGCCAATGTACCTTTCTGGGCACCCAATTCAAGTAGCAAGCACAGTGCTGTGTGACGATCGGCTAGCGGTGCAACGCATCGTCCACCCATTGGATCACCCAAAGCAACTAAACGTAAGAATTTTATAGAACGTTCTAGTACTTCTATCCATAGTGGTGATACCTACAACAACAACAACAAAATTGAAATGTGAATGTGAATGGGAAATATATTGTATATATTTCATAATTTAATACTAAAATGTTTTGAATTGATATGTTGTAAGTAATCTTACCCCTGTGGCCTCGAAAAGGGTTGCTTCAGGTAGCTCTTGTAATGATTCCAAAGCCTCGATAAGCAATTCACTACATAGTTCCATGTCTTCACCGGAACGCCATGCGCGACGCAGAAAAGCAAATGAGAAATTGAGTGCTGCCCTTGTGCCTACACGTGCTAAACCCATTGTCGCTCGTTCATGTGGTTCTTGGATTGGGTTGCCATTGGAATTTGTAGTATTGCGACTTCCATTGCTTCCATTGCCAGTAGCAGGACTGCTGCCGGCACCACCATTTGAAAGACTTAATCCTCCATTCGTACTATTAATATCACCGTGTTTGTTGCCGATGCTTAACTTGTCTATGATACTAGCAACTTCAGTTTTACACCCACCACCACCACCACCACTACCATTAGTAACAGCAATGTCATGACATAAACCATTATTGCAAGCCATTGTTGATGTTGACGGTTTGTTGTTTCCCTTTTTTGGATGTTGTTTCAGGTTGTTGCTAGAACGCACCAATGCCACAAAATAGCGTTCGTATATTAACAATTGCTGACGCAAATGTTGAGCCGATAAACATTTTCCAGCTGCACGCAATGACAACTCATGCAATTCCGTAACTAACATACGTTGACATTCTTTCTTCGCTGCCCAATTCGGTGTCTGACTCCATTGCCATGTATCGAATATAACATTCGTTGTTATGTTATCATTGGCGGCGGCTTGTTGGGCGGCTGATGTTAATTTCTTAATGGCTACATCCGAGTCCAGGGGACGACAACCTTTGCAATTGCATGCCGATGCGGGACCACAATAATCCGATTGACAACAGACGCATTGCAATCGTTGGGCACCACAATAGTGTTTGCCATCATCGCCCAAATACGAAAGATCACCATTTGCATTTAAAATCGGCTGGGCTGGTGATGATACCAATTCACAATCCTGTATCAAATGATTCCAGAGTACAGCGGCATCTTCGTTATTGCGTAAGCTGGATATGAGATCAGCGCGTAGCCACTTTGCATCTAAAAATGGTAGTGGCCGCAAATAGAGATCGCTTGATGCATTGTGTTTCGACATTCCGAGGCGCTTTGCTGCACTTTACTGACAGCCTCTTTAACTGTTGGTATTTTTAGTTCAGATAAGAGATTTAAGACGTAGATGACGACTGAATGGATGCAGCAGATACACAGCAAGCAATAGTTGTTACTATTATAGATATTATTGTTTTTTTGTTTTAGGAGAGAAGTGTTTCAAGTCCTTAGTGTACTTAGTGCTGATATTTTTGAACTTTTCTTTTTGGTTGATCTTTTTTCTATTAAATTGAATGAAACAAATCTTGAAGAAATCTTGTGCTGTGTCACACTTAAATTAAAACAAATTTAACAAGTAGAACTGAGAAGATGGTGACAGTGATTCTGGTTCTGATGGTGATGTGATGTGATGTGATTTTTCGAAGTGACTGGTGACAATTGTGTTGGCTTTGTAGTCTCCTCCATTCGCAAACATTTGCAATACTTTTTACTTTTCTTTTTTATTATTTTGTTGTTTTCATTGCAATTTTCACTTAGATTGGATTGGATTGGATTGGATGGGTTTGTTTTTCTTCTCTTGAACAATTTTAAGCTATAATACTTTTGAAGAATGAATTTGCATTTGCAATTTGCACTATTTTTTTTTTTTTTTTTGTATTTTTGAGGTTGATTACTATCAGTTCGTTGGATGGTTACAGACACAACAAAAATTGAGCGCGTTGATTACAATTTTATTTATTATTTTTTATTTTTTTGTTGGTTTTTGCGGTCAATCAAATGTAGAATTAAACTAGACAAAAACTTCTCTGCCGGCGACGAAGGTAACGAAGGCGAGCGACTACGACACCGAGAGACTTCGGCTTTTGGTTCTAGCACAATGACGTACGTCGGTCGTCACACGTTTGTTGTTGTTGGTTGTTGCGTTTATTAATTTCTATGATTTATTTATTTACTTGTATTTTGTGTGGAAATATATTTACTATTGTTGATGTTACAGTTGTTTGTTTGTTGTTTTTGTTCTTATGACCGTGTAACGATTTCTTTTATTTGAAGCTTCGCTGTGTTATTTTTAATTTTTTCGTATTTTTATTTTATTTTATTTGATTGGATTTCTTTCTTTCCTTCGCTGTTTGTTGTTGTTGATTGTATTATTGAATTCCATTTGGTTTTTTTTTTTTTTAGATGAAGAAAAGTTCTTATTCTTCTTCTTTTATTCTTTCCTTTCTTTCATTCCCTTTTTGATTAATATTTAAAATGAACGAAATAAAATGAAGAAAATGTTGAATTAGTTTTTCCTTTCAATTCACAACACAATTAGATTCTTCTATTTATTTGACTAGTCCGCTCATTTTTTCGTTTTAACTTTTACTTTTTATGAAATCAAACTTTTTCGCAGAGGGGAAAAAAAAATTATCTAGAAGAAAAATGCACTCAGCTGTTGTGTTTTATTTTTGGTGTTTTTGTGAAGGCGTCCTCTATTGTGTGCGTGTGTATGCATTTGTATTTGTATTTCCAACTCAATTGTGGCGCCAGGAAAATGTGACCAATATAATTTCATACGATTTTATATTAATAATAATAATAATAAATATATTTATTCATAATTACGATAAGTGGCTTCAATGATTCAGTACTTATAATTCATAGTTTATTAGCTATCAATAAAATTGAAAAATTTTAATATTCATACAAATCAAACATAAACGAAATGGTCACCTTAATATGTGAAACGGGAAAAATAGTGCCAAGCAGTGCTGCCTAGTATTACTTTCAGTGATGCCAAGCGCTGATGACAATGATACCAACGGAATTTCTTCCTCTTTGTTTGCCAAATCGATTCCGATTGTAGGCAATTATATTGTATTATACAAAAAAGGTATGTAATTATACTCTTCACGCAAGTTGAGCGGATTAATCAGCTCTTCCAGTTCAGACTAGCCAGATCAGCTCTATTAGGTAGATCGCCCAGATCCGCACCAGCACCAGTGTACGAAAAGCACCGATATGCCGAATGAAAGAAGAAAACTCCAAAGCCAGCTTAAAGAGAAAATCAGGCAAGATGTTTTACGAAACTCCAGAAAAAATACCTAAAAAGCATTAAAAAGAGCGGCCTTCCATTCGGGCAAGGGCTAGGACTACGCCAAGAAAGACCATGAAGAATTGTACGTACAATCAAAAAGGAAACATATTAAATTGTTGGTAAGTAAACACAATATTTGTACTTGTAGATATCTACCAAATTTTATTCTAAAAATATTCTTTGAAGCTTCGCGATTCTAGTTCAAATCACATTTTTCCTGAGATGCGATGGAGTTGCGTTCCTATAACAATAAACCCTGACTTGCATCTGACAATGTGACAATTTTGCTAAAAATAAAGCGATGTTCCTCACCAATTTTTTTTTTTTTTTTTGAATCTCCTATATAAATAAATAGGACTAACAATAAGGTTACAATTCTTATAAAACTAATACACATGTGTCCCTCCTACAATAAAGAGGAAGGATTTCACTTAGCACTACGAGCCTCTAATTAATCAAAAGGGCAACACGATCGTTACGGATCAGTCAAGATGAGTTCCTTGTATGGACAAGGACTCTGGCTATGGGATTACCATGTCAAACTAGTTTATCCATGTAAATAGCTTTACGCTTGGAACATTCATCTTTGACAGGTGGTACTTCCAGGTCCTTGTGAATGTCTTCATTCCTGATATACCATGGCGCTACCGTGATTGTTCTAAGTATCTTGGATTGTGCTCTTTGTATAACTTCAATGTTACTCGCGCTCGCGGTACCCCACAATTCAGAACCATAAGTCCAAATTGGTTTAATAACAGAGTTATACAGCATCACCTTGTACTCAAGTCTCAGTCCAGATTTAAAATTGATTAGCCAGTGAAGACTTTGAGCCCTTAGTTTCATATGTACCTTTTTAGATTCTATATGCTTCCGCCAGGTAAGCCGTCTGTCCAGGTGATCGCCAAGATAAGTTACCACTTGGGTTTGAGGAATTGTAACACCATTTAATGTTACTGGAGAACAAGTCCGTCGGTTCAATGTAAATGTAATATGCTTATATTTCTCCTCATTGACTTTAATTCTCCAGTTGGATAACCACTCCTGAAGGCTTTTAAGATGAGCATCCAAGCCTGCAGAAGCTTTAACTGGGCAACGGGAGCGACTGATTACGGCAGTATCATCAGCGACAGTCGAAGTAACAATTTGACTACTTGTTGGAATGTCGGCAGTGAATAACATGTATAGAGTTGGTCCCAAGACACTACCTTAGGGAACTCCTGCTTTTATCTTAAATTCATTTGAAAAGAAATTTTTCTGCCTTACTACAAACACTCGATTTGATATGTAGGATTGCAGGACTCTATGCATATTTTGGGGTAGTAAACAATTTATTTTGTGTCAACAACTTGCTCAATCGTTCCATGCTTTGCTCGAAAACCATATTGATGATCTGGGATTGAACTATTTGCTTGTAACTGGTGATTGAGTTTGGCTTTAAGGACCTTCTCAAATAGCTTAGAAAGACATGGAAGCAGACTTATAGGCCTATATGAAGAAGGACATGTCTTATCCTTCCCGAGCTTTGGAACCATTATAATAACCGATTTCTTCCATTGCTTTGGAAAGTATCCAATTCGAAGGATAGTATTGAAAAGACAAGAAAGAAAAACTATTGCTACGTTTGGAAGTTCAGTTATCATTTTTGGCACAATTCTATCATAACCAGCAGTTTTTTTGGGTTTCAGTTGAGTCCTTATAATAGATACAATCTCACTAGCGCTTGTTTTTAATGGAGACATATTTACTGAATTTTTGATTGTCTGTTGAGGAAGCACAAATTTGTTAGTAGGTAGATTTGGTTGAAACACGTGCTCAAGATGGTTGGCAAATACATTAGCATTCTCTTCATCAGACCGAGCCCACATTCCGTTTCTGTCTCTAATAGGTGAGTCCAGCTCCATAGGAGTTTTTAGCGATTTTTGCGCTTTCCAAAGTGAAGATCTAGTGTTTGTGGGTTATAGGTTATAGATATAGCGCCTTTGTGCCTCGAGCTGGTCGCTTAAAAGTGCTTTGGCTAGTTTTTTTGTTGCATCTTTTAGCCTTTGTTTAGCAGATCTGTGCTGTTGCCATTCTCTTCTCAATCGTCGTTTAGAAGCAACCAGTTCTTCAATTTCCCTATTTGAGAACGATTTTCTGCGGAACTTGTGAGCAACAATCGCAGGCGTTGATACCTCAGCTGCAGCTACCTATACGGCACTTAACTCATTAACAGATTTGTCAATATCACTTTCAGAGTTGATCGCAGGGGCAATTTCTATGTGAGAACTAATATACTTTTTATATTGTAATCAATTAGTTTTATTAGATATAAGTCTATAAGGGCGATCCCCAAATATTGGAAAATCGAGTAAAACGATATCAACGGGGGAGTGAGCGGAAGAGAGTTCATCATGAGTAACTGCTGATATGAGGTTTCTTGGTATATTTTTTGTGATACCAAAATCGATGATATCGGGAGTTTTTCTTAGATCCGCCGGCCAGTATGTAGGCCTACCCGGAGAAACGAAGTCTAGCTCGTTTTTACAATTTACAAGAGTGCTGTAAAGTTGCTGACCTTTTGGATTTACTAAACGAGAACCCCAATAAGTGTGTTTAGCATTGTAGTCACCGGCCGTCAAAAATCGTGCTCCAAGGCTATCAAAGAAATTTTTAAACACATCCGCAGATATTGAAAATTGTGGAGGACAATACACAGCAGATAACGTCAGATTACCATAACGCATTTGCAACTGGACCGAAGTTGCTTGTAGATAACTAGATGAGTATGGCTCTAGGGTCTGGTGTTTAATACGCTTTCTTATAATAATGCATTTACCACCATGAGCCTATCCATCCGGATGATTTGTTGTATAAACTAAGTAGTCTGATAAAAGAAGTGGTTTTTGCTAGTCAAATGAGTCTCACAGACTAACATCACATCTACATTGTTGTCCTCTAGATAATTCATCAGCTCAAGTTTGTGCTGTGAGACGCCATTTGCGTTCCAGTGAGTTATTTTTAAATGAGCCATTATGGGGAATTTAACTTATCCAAAATTTTCATTTGGATTTTCATCATCTCGTGGAAAGAGTTTTGCATCATCATCATCTGTAATAAATTCACAATACAATTTAACTAGAACTTTCTGGTTGCAACACTTGCTCATTACACGCATTTAGAGTTGAGGTAGTTTGTGAGATTGGCTTATTATGTTGAGACATTGGAGCCTTAGGCTTCACAATCTTTTTCGCAGTTTCTTGTTGAACGCCATTTGAAGTTAAAGGAATATTAGGTGGTGGACACATAACCTAACATTTGATATCCATATTATTGTGTGTCCGGATTTGTCGCAACTCAACCAAAAGGGATTTTCAAAAATTGTGAAAAGCATTGAGAGTAAGTAACCACAATAGTTTTAAATGTTAATTTGTATTGATTCTTATTTTTTTTTTTTTGTATCTACTTTAAATATATATTTCCAATAGCTAATTCTTTGAGGACAAGCAAGGATTATATGGATATGAAATGACTTTTGATACCAACCAAAACAATCTTTCAAAGCAACGTAATTTGTGTGTAATTTCTTCGATTACATAACATTATTTATTTTGAATTGTGTTGAACCTATGAGTTTCTAACTAAAAAATTTGTTGTATTGAACACTTTCGGTTCCACGCAACACACGATAAAAGTTGAAAATTTGTAGTCAACATTTAACCATATGAGAATTTTACGTAAAACTTTAAACATCTTAAAAGATTAGAAGTAAAGATGAAACCACCGGTTAACAACCAAAGTTAAGATTCTCATCAAGTATTTGCTGGGAATCACATGACCTGGATGAAGGAGTGACGTACCATGATTTTTCGGATGAAAAACATTTCAATTTAGATGCACCTGATGGTTTCCACTATTTAGTATCATGTTATTCGAAAGGAAGAATGGGTGCCATCTCATATTATGGAACACGACAACCGCAATTTGTGTCATCCAAAATGAACGCACCTCATTACAAAGGCTTGATCTAGAAAGCGTTTCCTAAAATTGGCAACATTCTCGAATCATTGCCGTGGAGTGGTAAAAAACTAGATTCAGAAGCAGAACGTTATTTTAATCTCCTTATCACAATATAATTCAGGATGTATGGAGATGGCTGGCAAGAAAAGTATACGAGTCTGGGAGACAATATCAAGAAGTGCAATCATTAACAGATGCCTAGTGCCTTTAAAGTCCGTCCCTATATGATTCCCTTACTGATATGATTTATTAGGTTCTTTCGAATAATGATGGTTCCACACATCATTTACATAAATTTTATTATAAATAAGTTTCAAAATTAATGAAAATACAATAAAAACCAAAGGTTTACCAATTTTTTATTGTTTGTGAATAAGTGTGACAGTCATATAACAGACTTCAGATTACAGAGTTTAATTAAATGGGAAACGAAAGGGCGAGTCGAGCAGATGCAAGCTGCTATAGAGCAGGCCTAATCCCTGCGAGTTGGGGTGATTCTCACTGAACCGCCTTATTTCTTTTTTGACCAGTGGCACCCGAAGTTCTCTGTGTCGGACCGAATTTCGCACATAGAATGGAGAACTCGCTACTTTCCTCAGAAGCTTCGATTCAAAGCGTTGAAGTATTTCTATGTTAGAGTTTGCTGCTTTACCCCATAATTGGATGCGGTATGTCCATATTGGTTTCAATATTGTCTTGTATAGTAAGACTATATTGCGCAAGCTGAGCTGAGATCCATGATCCAGCCTTTATTCAACTTTTCAGAGCGAGTTCAATCTTCTTTTTTTTTTAATATGCTCCTACCAGTTAAGCCTTCTCTCCATGGTCAGCCCGAGATACTTTGCATTGGTCTCAATGGGGACATGGAAAATAAAGTAGAAACAATATTATGCAAACCATTCAAGATGCACATTGTATTATCCATTGCAAGGAGAGGCAAGACAAATTTTTTACAAGGTTATCTAGTAGTACAATAATATGTACAATATAATAAAGTCGTAAAATTTCTATTTCCAAATAATAACATTTGATGCTACAAGTAAGCATGAGATTTTTGAAAAATCAATCTAAATTTATAAAGAATACACGACACATCGATATCTTAAATATTAGACATTTATAAGTATGTAGGTATGTTGATATCATGTTTGATCACAGCAGGATAGGTAATTATTCGGGAAGGTATCCACCTTAACTTCTTTGTGAGAATCTTTTCCCAAAAGTCTTTAGCATTTATAGTTCCACAGATCTGCAGAATTTTATGATGTGATAGTTTGGACCAATAATTGAAGTTGTTGAATCGTAAAGCGGAAAAAAACTGAATAGACACGTCAGAGTAAGAATAGTTTATCAGAAATTATAGCTCAACTTTCAACTGCTTAAATAAGTAAAATACGAATTATGAATCCTATAATTGTAATTAATAAGAACCACTTAATAATAAGATATAAAGGACAATGAAGAGCGCATGCATATCCCTTTGAATGACTTTCGAGGAATGTTTCAACCAAAGGTTTTCTTAATCTAAGACGTTGTATTGCATACTATATTTACATTGCCTTCCGATTCCTGTGATTTGTTTGCGTTGAAAAATTTATAAACCCACTGGCAGAATTCAAAGTTGCCTAGGAACCTTCCCTTCACTATTTTGTTCATTGCAATTTTTTTTTGTAACTTTTTTTTTGACAAACGTTTCCTGCAAAATTTTTAAATTTTCTATTGCTTCAAATTCCGTTTAAGTTGTAAGTTTTACTTGTTTTATTGGCAGTGCAACGGGATATAAGATATTCATTAGCTTAAAATAAGCCCCGCCAGCGCATAATTCTTCGATGCGTTTGTAATTAGCGTGTGGTAAACCTCTTTTCTGCCATTCAGTGGAATACATCCAACAGCGTGTTTCTCTTACTGTTTCTTAGTAATGAGAATTTTTATTTGACAACTCTCGCTAAGAGATCATATCGATGGGATGGTTGTTGGCCAGGAAAAAGTAAATTTTTGATTTCATCCCAAGATGTGGGCTTCCATATTTGTCACTGCATCTTGAGCATATTCTTGCAAGTGTCTTGGACTTCCAGTATACGAAGCCGGAAGTATAACCTTTTGTCTTGCAGTGGTTTTTTTAAAAACTTTAACTTTAACTTTAAAAAATGAAAAAAATAAGTAAGCAATTTGTTGCATTAAGATTCATTATAAAAATCGGTTCAGTATGTTTTGCGCCAAATGAAGATATGTTTGAAAAAAAATGACATAAAAACTTTTGTTTTTCTTTTCTTTTTTCCTAAAAACAAAGAATCTTTTTAAATTCTAATCAAATTCTTCAATAAACCTTAAAATATATAAAACAATAAATTTATCGACTGCAAATTAATTTTTGTTTTTATTATTAAAATGTTCTGTGTAATGCAAAGAAATCTCAATCAATTGAGAAAAATACTATCAGAATTGGAAGATCTCACAAATAAGAGAAACGAATTAGTAACTATATATATTGGTCAAAGATTGTCTTTGCAATATACACTACGAGGCACACGAAAGTCTCCAAACCAACTGCTATATAAAAGAAACATTATTGAACGATGTAAAGCAAATATACAAGATGCATCCGATAAATTGAAGGAACAATTCAAAAATTTGGAGTCGTTTATGTCGCGCAACTGGTATTATTGGCATTGGCATTTCAATGAATATAAATTGGCGTTTGAAATCCTGTCGAACAGAAAGAACATCATCTATTTATCGTATTGAAGAATATTTTTAAGAGATTGAGTTGGTTTTATTTTTATTCGGCATAAAGATGTTAAATTTGTTTTGTATGATAGTTCTATTGTTAAATTATTTATTGTATAATAAATTCTAATTAATATTTATACACAAAAACATTCTATAAATTCTTTGTTGTACTCAAATTTTGAACATAATTAAGTCCAAATGATTCACTTTTTATTTAAACAAAATAACTAATGAAATCAATTATATCATTTTTGTATCAACCGAACCAGAGAAAATTCATATAAACTGTTCCAATCATTGCGAAGCTTATAGGAAAATTAAAAACATCAAATATTTTCAGGTTCGCAGAAAAATACGCAGAATATTATTATCCATTAATCTGGATATTCACGAAAACGTACAATATAAACATATGCAACTCGTATTTTCACAAACTTAAGCGCCCCGACATGATCATGCATTTAGCATCAGTCATTTCGTATACGTGTGTTCATCATGATGCATAGAAGCATGATGATCGTTCATTTCTTGTTATTTTTCGAAGTGAACAGATGTGCGGACAACAATGTCGATGACGACGCCGTCGGCTCTTTGCAAATATTTCGCATGCCATCCGCTCGCGTGTTTACGTGTCTGTTCATTTCAAAATATTTCATAAAAGTGAGCAATTGCCTATATTTGCCTCTTTCACATGTACTTACTTCGTGAAGGCGTGAATGAGATACCAAGGTAAAAAATAGAATAAAAAGCACACATACTTATTTCACAAACACTACGATAAATGACTGATCTAAATGCATGACCATGTTGTGGACCATTTAAGTCATCGTCTGGATGGTAGCTTGATTGACCAAAGAAGAATAGGCTAAAAATCAAAGACTCAGAAGTCTGCGTGTAAACAGGCTCTCACGGGGTAGATTTAACTCATGTATCATGCGTGAAACATTGTTTTGTTTACAGCTCCGTTGATTGGACGTTGATCGTTTCGGAAGTCCGGCATCGTATACTGGAAGTCAAAGACACATGCAAGAATATGCTCAATACTGACATATGTTCGCAAATATGGAAGCCCACAACTTGGGATGAAATCAAAAATTTACTTTTGCCTGGCCAACTACCATCCCATCGATATGATCTCTTAGCGAGAGTTGTCAAATAAAAATTGATACGTCTCATGGATCTCATTACTAAGAACCATATATACGGAGAAACTCTCTGTTGGATGTATTCCATTCAATGGCAGAAAAGAGTTCTACCACATGCTCATATCTTAATTTGGATGGCTGAAAAAATTGTTCCAACTCAAATTGACGATGTCATTGTTGCTAAACTACCCGACCCAGAAGAAGATCCAGAATAATTTACAATTACATAGGTATGTAAATATATGGCAGTTTTCCGTCATGAGAATCCTAATCCACCCATCAATGAAGTCCAAATTTCCAGATTCAAATGGAACGCTATATTAGTAGTAATAAAACTGTATGGCGAATTTTGGGTTTCGACATTCACGAACGCTTTCCGGCGGTTATACAACTGAGTGTTCACTTGGAAAACGGTCAACGCGATTACTTCATGAAATAGAACACACGCCAAAGAGCTGCAGATCCACCAAACACAACGATGCCCGCTTTTGTCTAATTGTGCGCAACTGATTAATTCGCAATAACGTTGCTGTATCTCGAAATCCCTCAGTATTACACTTGAAATCAATCGACGAAAAAATTTTGCAGAAGAAAACGAGGCGCAGGACATTCTTCTATAACTGGCATACTTACTTCACATACATTAGGACGAGTATATACTATTCATCCCAAAAATGTTGAATGCCACTATTTACGAATGCTGCTCTCGTGATCAAAGGTCCAACATCGTTTCAAGCAATCAAAACCAGTGATGGTCAAGACAGAGCAAACATATAGAGAAGCGTGTGTCAAACATGGTATGCTTGAAAATGATCGACATTGGGACAACACTTTGGTCGAAGCATTTGAAATACGTCATGCTCACCAAATACGAACTTTATTCGCCATTATTTTGACTACCTGTGCGCCTTCCAATCCTAAAGGTCTATGGGAACACCATAAAGAGAGGTTAAAAACATACTTATTCGAGTACGCAGAGACAACCCCTCCCTCGATGTACAGTATTCGGAGCATATTTTTAATGAAACAGTGATATCTCTTGAAGATATGTGTATATCTATTAACCACAAAATCCTCAAACAACTTGGGCTTTTTCCAGCCTGTTGTTGCGATGTTGCCGATAGAGACGTATTTCGAGAAAAATAATACGATGTCGATGCGTTGCAAGTTTATGTTGAGACTCAAAAAAGGCTTTTAACAACCGATCAACGACTTTCGTATGACTTCATCATGGAGCATGTACAAACCGGAAATGGTGGACTACTTTTCCTAAATGCTCCAGGAAGCACAGGAAAAACATTTTCACTCAATTTGGTACTCGCGGAAATACGAATGAAGCATGAGATTGCACTGGCTATGGCATCATCGGGGATTGCAGCAACGCTACTCAATGGAAGCTGCGCAGCACATTCGGCTCTCAAGCTGCCATTGAATTTAAATGTAGCTACTCATCCTCTTTGCAGCATTGGAAAATCATTTGGAATGGCAACCGTTTTGAAAACTTGTCAGCTCATTATTTGGGATCAATGTACCATGGCTCATAAGAAAGAACTTGAGGCACTTGATCGCACTCTGCAGGACTTCCGAAACGATCAACGACCAATGTGTGGAGCTGTAATACTGCCCGCCAGTGTTTTCGTTAAACTTTGCCCGTCAACACATGAGATATCATTCACACCGAACTGTTGTCAACTTCAGTCATCAATTGATGATCATAAAAATAAAGTTTTCCCAAACGTCGCCAACAACATCAACAGTTACGATTGGCTTAGCGAGCGAGCTATCTTAGCTGCGAAGAATGATGACGTCAATCGAATCAATAACGACATTCAATAGAAAAATCCTGGTGCCGTTACAAAGTATAAATCCATTGATACAGTTACAGAAGAAGATCAAGCTCTTAATTATTCAGTCGAATTTCTCAATTCATTAGAGTCACCTGGAATGCCACCGCACAAACTGTCCTTGAAAATTGGTTCACCAATAATGCTCCTTCGGAATCTGAACGCGCCAAAGTTATGCAACGGAACCAGGCTTTCCGTGAAAAAACCTGATGCCGACTGTGATTGAAGCAATGATAATTAACGGCAAATATAAAGGAGAACACGTCCTGATTTCGCGCATTCCAATGATTCCCACTGATTTGCCTTTCGAATCCAAATGACTACAGTTTCCTGTGGGTCTTGCTTTCGTGATGACAATCAATAAAGCTTAAAGACAGACGCGTTGCTGGAGTAACTTTAGAGAATCCATGTTTTTCGCATGGTCAACTATATGTTGCTTGCTCTAGAGTAGGAACTCCATAAAATCTATACATCTAAAAATATAGTTTATCCACTTGCATTTGGCTAGATGTTAGTATTAATTGTAAATCTTTAAAGTTGCTTAGATTATAATATTGTAGAATATTAAAATATATTTTTCATTCACATCAATTATTAATTACACATTTTACAACAAAGTTTTTTAGATAAACACCCAATTAACGCATAGGGGACGTAGCAACGCACGCCGGGTAACGCTAGTCGATACTAAAATTGGATCAAAAGCTACACGTTTGCCGTTGACTTACCTAGTTAAAAATATAATGGAAAATTATTTCCAGAATTTCTATGTTTTTGTCATTTATTAATCTTAAGATTTCAGAAAGAAGTTTATCAGGACCTGTCACCTTGTTATTCTTTGATGTTACTTTTATATTAGAATAAATTAAAGTAGAAAGAAAGAGCAGGATCTTGTACACCTCGTCACTGCGGCCGTAAATGGGCCTATTTTAACAAACCCGCTAATAACAACTGCTCCAAAATCCTGGTATTCATGAAGAATTCCGGAATATTCTTTGGAAACAAGTCTGCAATTTCATTAGGTTCTTGTACTGGCCACCCAAATATCGGAGTCTGGTCCGGATTAGGCCCTTACAGGTGCATAGCAATTGCTACGCTGGCTCATTGCAAAGTCTGCACTGATCATTACGTCTGATCCCCACGTTATACAAATGTTTCATTACTCTGCAATGTCCCAGTCAAGAAGCACGAAAATATGCGAATACCTTTCCGTGTCAGTCTCAGTAGTTCCTCTGTTCTGTTGTGAGATCTAGTAGGCATAAAGATTTTCGCTACTCTACTAAACTCTTTGTTTAACAAAAAACCTGTGAAATTTGTCATCAAGCCATTGTATGAATTTAAACTTCAATTAGGACGTTTGTAGATCTTTTCCTGGCGAATGCATCAGTATCCAGTCCATCAGTCCAGATTCAATTCACAAAGTGATTTGATGCCAGTCTGTTGTGTAGGTTGTGTTGCAATACAAGAGCAGGCTGCCCAGAAATTTTCTTGTTTTTCACCCATCCCGGACTTCCCAACTCTGAGTGGTTGCACTGTCTCAATATTTGGTAATCCTAGCTGCAGACTTTTCTGTCAAGCTCCAGGTAGCTTTTGACTCTCTCATTTCCTACTTATTTCTCAAAATGGAAAATCTTAGTAAACTACAATAAAACGCAGACCATATTTTTCAAACATAAAGCCATATATATGTATATGTACTTCCCTAATAGTCATAAGTATAAGCTCAAACCTTATTGACAAAAGCTAATCTTTAAAGAACATATTAACTTCAACTTTGTTCCGCACTCTATACTCTTTCATCAACAGGAACTCATCGAATATACATAGAAAACAAAATGCCATACATGTTTAAAAGTTTACCAGAAATGACAATCGATGAGATTTATAAATTAGATAATATGGTGTATGAAGATATTTCCTTATCGTATAGGACACATATGTATGCATACTCTCTTTTAAACCATAACAGGTAACATTCTTTTCAAAAGTAACTTTTCTTATAACTTAGAGAAGGATACCAGTAGATGAGACTATTGGAGGGTACGAAGTCGTGAATTGCTCAGGTTTAATTGGAATTGGGCTTCGAAATTCTGTTTTTTCCAGAGCCACCACAAGTCAAAAGGATATGATTGTCAAAAATGAAGTTCAATGCACTCTAAAAACACAAACTGATAACTTAACAACATCTTAAAGAAAATGTTTTGTCTAATAAGTTGAACTGAGTGTACATTTCATGACAGCGTTATGCCAATTATCTATTGATTATGCGACAACCCTTTCAAGGTAAGTGGCGTGTCATTTTTATTTGTATTTGTAATTATGAAAAAAAAAAAAAAAGTATGAAAAAAGAAAGAATCGATAATCGAAAAAAATAAATTTTAATTAACAAGAACAAAACTGAATTGAAAAAAATTGAACAGTTGCAATTGACAGCTTAAGCGACATACATGAATTTAATATGAGAAATCAACTACACCGGTCGGCATAAGTATTTTGTCAAAAAGCGATTCAAACTTTTTGTGGTTCTGTTACACTCCTGCTTCATGTAACGGAACTTTTATTGTGCTTTATTCTTTGCTATAAGCATGCAACATATTTTGCTAGTTCCTTTATGCATTCTTTTTCTGAAGTGAGAAATCCAGCTTGATGAGAATTTTATAGCGGCATAAGTATTTTGACATCACATGATTTCATCATTTTCGGCTATTCTATTTAAAGTTCGTAGCGTTGTGATCAGTGTTTTTGATTAAGAAATCATATTTAATTATAAAAGAATGAAAAGGTTCTAGTTCAATAACAAAATATGGTGAAAATATCTGAAAAATATTTGCCATTATCAGGAATGAAATTATAACAAATTTTAACTTGGTGACTTTCGTTATAAATATCGCTAAGGAATATAATTTGTTACTAAGTTGTGTCGATCTGGGAGAAAGCGAAAGACCACAAAACCATGAAGATCGGCTGATCGTACGAAAATTTAAAGGCAACCCACTCAAAACACCCAAAGCTGCAGCTTTAGGGTGGAATATAGGCATAAGGAATCATATAAGCGAAAGAACAATTCGTAGACATTTAAATGATGCTAGTATGAAGACATACACAGCAAAAACTTAAAATTAAACGCTTGCCAATTTGCCATAAAGAGAGATGAGATTACTTTTAAGTACCACTCATCCCAAAAAAATATTTCTGGTTAGATTAAACAAGAAAACTAGACAGAAAGCTGCACCTGTATGTGAAAAAGTTAGCCATGGTGGTGGCAGTATTATGATCTGGGGATCAATTTCTGTTAATGGTTTGCGAGATTTGGATGTGAATGTAATTGAATATGTTTGGTCATATCTTAAGCGAAGGAGATCCACTGATGATGATAGTTCCGGTACACTTTCTCGATTTCTTTGTGGGTTCCATCCCAAATCGACATCAAAGATTGATAATTTCTAAGGTAGGATACATCTTGTATTTATACTGACATATTTTATCAAAATCTCTAAAGTTTAAAGTAATCCCTTGTTGTTACGATCGTAAACAAAATCATTTCAAAGTACTTATGATTCATTGATTTTTCTTTTTAATTTAAAATATGTAAAAGAACATTTGAAATGTATAAATTTAGTGAAATTTCTGCCATGTCAAAATTCTTATGCCGACCGGTGTACATACAATATTGCGGGTATAAAAGTAACAACTCTCTTCAATCGCATGTCATTTATTCGGACAATATTTACCTAAAATTGCAAAAAAATTCATCTACGTTCAACTAAGTACTTGATACGACAACCATGTACGAGTATACTGAGTATTTCCTGCGTTCTCAAGCTTTTATCTTTCGGATTATGGGCATCAACCTCTTTACAAAATCTACGCATAAAGATCGTTTTTATATAACATTAATTACCGTTGGTTCGCTGACTCTATTTATTGGACCTATGATATTTGGTGTTAAGGCAAATCTGAAGGATGTCAGCATGTTAACGGATTCAATGGCAGCACTTCTAGCCTGCAATATGACAGTGATGAAGTTCTTGACATTCAGTTATTATCGCAAGGATTTTGTGGATTTAATGAATCGTGTCCGTGCTATTTTATTCAAAGGTAATTACTACATTCTTACATTTACTATCAGACATACAATACAAAAAATCTAAAACTGATATGCATGTATAAATTATTATTAATTAGAGAGCTCAGAGAATGTGATGTATGCCCAAATAGCCAAGGATGAGAACAAGAAGGATCAGATGTTAAGTAAAATTTACATTATATGCTTTGCTGCAGCAGGATTTTTCGCTGGTTTGAAACCAATCGTCATTATGATTATCGCATATATACGCACGGGTACTACCAGTATGGAATTACCGTATTCGGCAGTGTAAGTCCCTGAATTCTTATTAGAATAAACAAAAACAAAAAAAGGATGAGTCACTTATTCTTAATGTAATTAATTATTTTCTTTTAGCTATCCCTGGGACTATGAGTATATACCCTATTATATTCCCACATATCTGTGGAACTGCATGGTTGGCTACACAGCGGTCACCATGTCACTTTGCGTTGATACCCTACTCTTTTCATTTACCCATAATGCTTGTGTAATTTTTAAAATAGCTCAACATAAGGTCCTTCGTATGCATCCCAGTAAAAATGAATCAATGTTTCTAGCAAATTATATTCGTCTACATCAATTTGGCTTGGATCTTTCTAACGAATTAAATGAAAAGTTTAAACCATTGATTTTTACCCAATTCTTTATATCATCATTGCAACTATGCGTTATTGGTTTTCAGGTCGCTGATCTTTTCCCTCAACCACAATGTATTTATTTCATAGCCTTTGGGATCTCATTGTTGATTGAGCTTTATATTTATTCTCATTGTGGAGAAAATTTAAAGACATCAAGTACTGACTATGCCATAGCGATTTTTAGTTGTCAATGGTATAATTTGTCAGCGGGCTCAAAGAAATCGCTCATCATTGCAACACAACGCGCCCAACGACCATGCAAGTTAAATGGATATTTCTTTGAAGCAAATATGGCAACTTTCTCAACGGTGAGTATCCCATACAAGTGTATTTAAGTTAGAATAATTGAATGTAACGTAAGGATCGTAAATATCTCCTAGCTGGATAAGGGAGCTCAGTAGATACAGAAACAAACATTGAGAGCACAGCCGATGGTAGCCTCGGCTATCGGTAGGTTTAAAAATAACCCATCCCAGTAAGGTTGAAGGTAAATAGTCCAAATCTGTTATAAATATGGGCCTTAAAAAGCTCTTTTAAATTGTAGACATACTTTTTTCGTATCATATACTTATGATATTCAAAAGAACAGAATCAATAATTTATGAGATTTGTTCACCTTGTTTATTATTATGGACTATGGAATTAGAACCTTTTCCCTCTTATAACATTTTACTACGAGTAGTTTCCTGTTATACTTAGCTTCCACAATATTTTTTGAGTGTTTTTCGAATAATTTTTGATTAGTGAATTAAGTCAAAATTGTTAATTTAATTAAAATATAATACATAATTTAAATTTCAGATTGTCCGTACTGCAATGTCCTACATAATGATGTTACGTTCAATTAAAGTTGAACAAGATTAATAAACAACAACAGAAGATACCTATACACACAAATATTGGTCACAAATATTATACTTAGATTCATTTAGAAAAGCACATATGTAGTCGTAGCAGCATTGAAAGTAATAAAAATAAAAAATTTCGAATACTTCATATTAGTTTTTTTTTCGATTCCTGAATCCTACCAAAAAAAAGTCTAGCTACACAGTCCAATAGTACCCATTTGCTGGATTGCCACTTTGTTGTGATTACGTGGATTCATTCTCATTCATAGAGGGAGAGCGATGACAATCATAGCCTAGGCTCCCATGCCTTTAATGTTGCAGGGGAGCAGTGCAAACCAGGTACTATATGTTAATGAAAGTCTTTTGTGTGATATAACTCAGACACTTATATTGCACTAGCTAAATTTCAATTCGATAACAAAAACAAAAAATGGGCCAAGTGTGCTTCAGACTCGAGGAGGAGAGTTCCGTACCTGATTGGGATTTGTATGGGAGGTACCCCTCCTAGGTTGCCGATTTGGCTGGTTCCAACAAATGTGCAACGCCTATATCTAAAACTTATAGTGTCTAAATTTAAGTTCGTAGAACAAAAAACAAAAAAGTTTATCGATTAAGAACCTGAATTTTAATGGTGGGTTTGTATAGGAGGTACCCCTCCTAGTAAGCAGATTTGACTGATTCCAATAAATGTACCGCGTCTATATCAGAAACTTATAGATAGATTTCTAATGTACAGCCACCAAACCTCCAAATTTCAATATCGTGAGATTACTGGATCGTATAGCTGCCCGGATAGAACTACACATTTTGTGAAAATTTCAACTCTCTAGCTATTGCAGTTTATGAGATATGCCTCGAGGAGGACGGAGGGAAACGAAGTCTCTGCAATAGGGTTCCTTTTGGTACCCTTTGGGTCCGGAACCCTAAAAAACAAAAACGTTTTCCAAATAAGAACATAAATTGAGGTTTGTATGGGAGCTGTACGATTCAGTAATCCTAGGATCTTGAAATTTTAATGATTGCTGAATATGAGTTAGGCAATTATAATATCCTAATTTCAGTTCGATAATACAAGAAACAAAACAGCTGCATAAATTTGAATCTGGGTTTGTATGAATGGTATCCCTTCTAGTGGTCCTATTCGGTTAATTCCGACAAATGTACAGCGTCTGATGAAAAGAAAATAAAATTATTCAGCTCTCTAGCTCAAAAAGTAAGGGATTAGTATGCATACATACAGATGGATAGACGGACATGTTTAAATTAACTCGTCTCGTGGAGCTAATCAAGAATATATACATTTTATGTGTGTTACAAACTTCATGAGAAACTTATAATACTATTCACTGCGTGAAGAATATAAAAAAGACAGTAACTCAGGATTTTTTAAATTCCAGTGCACCCTCAACGGATTTGGCAATTTGTAGGCATTGCCAATCGTTCCATGTCTTCTTCTTAGCTCAAACTGATGTTCAAATATGATATTCATGTTGCACTGTAAAACATTCTTCTTAAAATATCAGAATTAAAATACAATAACAAATTTATATTCGAACTGTCGAACTTCTCTAATACGCGGTGCTTCTGGTATCGTTTTAAATGATTCCAATTTTAATTCAAAATATGTAAGAAATCTGGAATTTTTGTCTGGATTATTTTCTTAAATTTTGCTCCATCAACATATTTTATTAGTATAACACACTCTTTATCTTTAATCATCCATTGATGAAGAAACTGGTCCCTATATAGGTAACTCGATAGCATCCCTAAATCTTCTATATGCAGACACTTGGTATTTAACTCTAGTTTGGGGCGTCTTAAACTGAATGCAATGTGCCTGGACTCCAATCGGTTAAATTAATTTTGCAGTATGATAGAAGCTTCAACTTTGAATTCTGAGGTGGCAAGTAGAGCTGTGTGGCATCGTCATAAGTAGCAACTGTGATATTATTGTCATCATCAATTGATAAATCGGCAGTGTGTATAATAATGGACCCAGGATGCTACCTTAAGGAACTCCAAAGGCTTGAGTACCAGACCTTATCAAAAGCCTGTTTAATGTTCAGAAATACCGCAGAACAGTACTTTTTTTTTTTGCATAGCACTAAATTATATCGCTCACAATAATCTGGAGTTCCATGATTCTTATGAAAGCCGAATTAATGTTCAGAAATGATTTTTCTTTTGTCCAGAACACGTAAAACTCTTGTAAGAAATACTATTTCAAGTATTTTGGAGGGTATAGCCAGCAAACTGATGGGATGATATGATGTGATTTCGTGTTCAGGCATATAAGGATTAGAAATCTACCAATGTGAAGTAGTAGTAGAATGAAAGTATTGTACCTTAGTCGCAAACTACTATTAATAATGAAACATGAAATCCTTTTTTGTTTGTAAATTTGGAATATCCTTTAATTTTATAAATACATGAGGTTGCAATAGATCAAAAATCAAATCCATACTGTGAAGCCAGATATGTAAATCTCCATTTGCCAAAGTAGTGAGACTAAGAACTTAGTGTTTCGGTATAATTGCCATATTCGCCTTTCTCCAAAGTTTAACTTACCCGTTGCTTTCAATCATATTATTTAGACGTATGTACAAATCATGGATTGAGAGCCAAACGGTTAATGCTCGTCAGTGGCCACCATACTCGCCTGACCTAAATATCATCGAGAACATGTGGAAATGGTTGTCTAGAAAAGTGTACGAGTCCGGAAAACAATATATGTATGTACAACCGAGCAGAGTTTCTTGAAGGCATCAAACTCGCTTGATCCACCATTTCCTTAA
Organism: Amiota minor; assembly: GCA_037043295.1. NCBI lineage: Eukaryota > Metazoa > Arthropoda > Insecta > Diptera > Drosophilidae > Amiota > Amiota minor. The sequence continues at coordinate 73,555 of JBAMAW010002482.1, forward strand.
ACGACATTGGACAACCTTAGAATTCATTTCAAAATCCAATTTACGAAGTGTGGCGGCACCACATATTACTAATTTTGCAAAACAAGCATTAAAGTTGGTCGATAAATTACAAAATTAGAAAATATTGCGGGTGGTGCTCCAACCAAATGACCAAATATTTGTTACTTTTTTTTTTCTTTACTTTTGCTTAAAAATTTATTTAAACATTATCATGAATGTTACAGTAGTTATTGCTGTTTTATTTTAAAGATAATTGATATGAATCCAATGAATAAAAATTGTAAGACTATAGTTCAAAAGGTTTAGATAATATTGAACATGAACAAAGAATGTTCAAGGGGGCGCTAATCTGATGACGCGCAGGGCATTCAGCTATGAACGAAACTTGCTTTCAGGTGATGAGATTCAAACACATTTCAATATACTTTTCACGGGAGTGAATAGTATTATAAGTTTGTCATGAAGTTTGTAACAGGCAGAAGGAGACAAAAGAGACCACATAAAGTATATATATTCTTGATCAGCTCGATTAGACGAACTGATTAAGCCATATCCGTCTGTATGTATGCAAACTAGTCCCTCAGTTTTTGAGCTAGAGCTGAAATTTCGCACGCACCTTTATTTTTACAATACGCAGTACATGTGTCGGAACCAGCCGAATCGGACTACTAGGGGGGTACCTCCCATACGAACCAACCATTTGAATACTACAATGAAACATTCACTGCGTCAAGTGAATTTCATCTTCGACATAGTCGAAGATAACGTTCTTTCTAGCTTTCATTTGATGTAATGATTTCTGTATCATTTAAACAATAATTTACTTTACAAAGTTTATATTACAATAAACAGGAACAACACACATAGTCACCAAAAATTTATTGTTACAAAAAAAAATATATTATGATAAATTGGTATTTAGTATCTTCATAATCATGTTTGCTTATTGCTACTAGATATCTATTGTTGAGTGTGTGACATTCTAAAAATTTTTAAGCAACTGATGCAGTCGCTATTTCGCATACTACACTTCACTCCACTCCACTCCCTTCCGCACCACTCCATCCAATTCCACGTACCGGATAGCATCCAACATCCGATGCAGAATGTTTATGAGCCCACAATAATGTTGTTAATAGGAATGTGTATCAGTTTGACAAAGAATCCAATGAAGCCCATTATACAGAAACCGATGGCGGTGGCAATAGCAATTTTTTGAAATTCCTTGCGATCAGGTTTAGTACAACGTTTCACCAAACGAAGTGAATCCTTGGCAAAGGCACGTCCGGGCTCAGCAAATTTGATGACTTTATCCATATTGGAACTTTAGAGTTTTAATTTATTTGTGCTAAAAACAAAAAATACAGAAAAAAAAAAGAAATTATTAGTATAAGAAGTCACTCAGAATCACTTGTTTGACTTTCACACACACACACACACATACACACACAGACGCAGCAGGTAGCAGCACTTGACTCTTGTTAATGTTTTGTTTTTGTACTGCTGCTGCGGCGTCTGTTGTTTTAATACTCAATCTTTTTCTGTACTCGTGGCGTTTGTTTTGTTGTTTATTATTTGCAATTCAGAATTTGAATTATTATGTTTCTTTAAATTAAATTAAATGCATAATGAATTTAATACATTATAAACACCGAATGATTTATTTAAAACACTTTTTAATGATTTCTTAATTCCATTTGAAATTTAACACACTCAAAATTTGAATACAAACCAACACGATGTCAACAAAACAAAAATTGCCACGAATAGAAAAATTATTAAGAATTTTTTGATGATTAGAATTATTTTACTTATTTACCTATTGAATGGGAAATTTTCTGTTTCAATTTTGATATGACAAAAAAATCAAAACGCACCGAACGATTCCAAGTTTATGCGAGAAATGATGATCAATTCAAGTGAAAGCAATTGACGTCGTTGCTCTCTTCGTATTGGAGAGCCGAATATTTACGAAGCATGACAGCTGTACGCACGAAGTAAATCCACGTAATTCGCAGGGTTGCTCCTAATCATTTGTACATTTGACAGGGTGAATGGCAAAAATTCAAATTCATAGTTCCATAAACACGTTACTTCTCTAAAATGGGCAAGCATACTACAATATAATTTATACATAAAAAATAATAGAAACAAGCAAAAAAAATTTATATTCAAAAAAAAAAAATTAAATTTAAAAATTTTTATACAACAATGAGTATCCAAATATTTCCAATACTCATATTTGCATTAAAAAAATAACTAAAATTCAATAAAAACATAACGTAAAATAAAAATGTATTCCATCTTCCAATTTGCTATTGGAAAAAATAATAGAAATAAAACGAAAAAAAAAATAAAAATCATCTATCCATATAGTAGCCAATAAGTTAAAAATAAATCAATTTAATATTTGGTCGACCCGAATTTTTTCCGCATTACTTCTATACATCTACGACTCATAGAATTCACTAGATTCTCGCATGTTTCCGGTGGTATCGAACACCATTGCTCCTTGACTTCCTCCTAAAGTTGTTGCTTATTTCTTGCTTTGAAGTTACTGAGACGTTTCTTTAAGACTCCCCATAGATGTTCTATGGGGTTAAGGTCAGGTGATTGGGATGGCCACTCCATTACCGTTACTTGATTGTCGCTAAACTATTTCTTTACAAGCTTTGACGAATGCTTGGGGTCGTTGTCCTGCATGAATTTCCATTTTAGAGACATTTCCTCTTCAGCGAATGGGAGCATCATTGTCCTTAAAATGTTGACATAATCTGGTGCACACATTTTACCATCTATCAAATGTATCGGACCCACACCGGTTGAAGAAAAACAGTCCCACAACATTATGGACCCTCCGCCATGTTTAAATGTTTTGTTTGGTGTACTTTGGGTCATATGCCGACTTTGCAGGACGCTGTACGTATAATTTCCCATCAGATCCCATCAAATTAATTTTAGTTTTGTCCGATCACAGGACATTTTTCTAATTAGGGCGGTCAATGTGTCGAGTAGAAAACGCTAGTCTCCGTTTAATGTTTTGTGCATACAATAATGGTACCTTCCGTGGACTTCTAGCCGGTAAATTTTCTTCTATCAATCTGTTTCTAATAGTTCTACTATTCACTTCAAGATTTAGATCCCTCTTAAGTTCCTCCGAAGTTTTGAAACACGTGCATTCATCACTTAAACAGAAATAAAACGAAAATGAATTGAAAAAGATACAAAAACAGATAACGGCAAGATCTACCGTTACTAACAGCTGCCTTACAGTAATAACCATCAACTAAGAACGTTTGAATATAAACAAAAAAGGCAATTTAAAAAAAATTTTTTTTTTGTTTCTATTATTTTTTCCACCACTGTATATATATATTTATTTTTGACCAGATGCCACTTTTCATTATTATTAGCAGGGACTACAAGGTTAAAAAATATATTCTAATTGAAACATAAACTTTAATTGAAAAGTAACATTAGATCATATCTAAGCTCGTGTGTACAACTTTTTCGTTTGCGTTCCTACAACAATAAGAAAAACAACACACAATCCAAGAAAAAACGTATTTCAATCGATTACCTATATTTCGTTTAAATCTCGACAAATGCGCCATCTACAGGGTCCAAATATAAATGCAAACGTTCTAGGTGACCCCATAAGTGCAACAAAAAACAAAAATTCATCACAATTGGTTTACCCGTTCTCGAGTGATGCTTTTACATACATTTTGACGATTCAGTTTTAGGATTCCCGACCTAAAGAGTACCAAACGGGACCCTATTACTGAGACTTCATTGTCCGTTCATCTGTCCATTCTCAGGTCATATCTCATGAACCGCAATAGCTAGAGACTTGTGTAGTTCTATCCGGGCAACAGCAACAAATACTAAAACATGTTTTCAAAAACTTGAAGGGGTCCCCCATACAAGAAACATTTTGGTTTGTATGGCAGGTATATGGTCCAGTAATCCCACGATGTTGAAATTTGCTTGGTTGGTTAAAGTGGATTAGAAACTTGTAGTGTCGAAGTTTTAGTTTGATCGGACCACTAGGGAGCATACCTCCCATCCAAACCTACCATAAAAATTCTGATTCTTATTTGGAAAACTTTTTTGTTTTTCACATAGTGAACGGAAATTTAGACACGATTTTTTAACATACATCGGTCCACTAGGGGGTACCCTCTATACAAACCCAAATCTAGTACGGAACAGTCCGGGTACGAGTCTGTCTCGGACTTGGCCGATTTTTATTAATATAGAAGAGAATTAATGCAGATGCCGCTGCTTATCCGATATTAACTTATTTAGGAATTCTATGATTTTGGGAAAACTGGCAAGCAAACGGACGATTATAAGGATTCATTTTTATTAATATATGTAGATTAGATTGTTATAATATTAACTTCCAACATAATGTTGTGGGTACATTTTCAGAAAAAGTAAATTGGGAATAGATTTGCGATTATACTGTTTGCTACACAATTGATTCAAAAACAAACACTGGACACTGATATTGTATCCAGGAACCTTTAGGGAAATAAATCAACCCAACCTAATCCAAGAGCTGCTTATTCAATAGCATGGGCCAAGGGTATTCAGTTTTTTAGACTGAAATCCATGGTGTTGCTGTTACCAGACAAGACATAACATCATTCACCATTCACTTTGATAGCAAATCTGTATTATAAACACACTTCACTTTTGAAATCAAATCGAAACAAGTCTGGGAACTGGATAGTGGTTTCCTTTGCTTCGAAGAAACAAATGAGCTGCGAATGGCCTTATTGGATCAGAACCAATCTGTAAGCTCTGTCAAAACAACTCGTGAAGCCATTTCGGAATGGTATCTATATAGTCTCAGGTATTAGTCTTTCTAGACCATTTGCAATGACACTAAGATGATGCTGATGGACAAATTTGCACCAGACTCCGATATCTAAACAAATTGCAAACATGAAAGAAAGATTTAGGTGAAGAGAATTGAATTTGATTATCTTAATGTATTAATTTGATGATTAATACGTTATTGTGTTTTTTACTAGACATTTGACTTGGAGATCAATTGGATAGTCGGTATAACTTGACCTCTAGATGATAAAATTCATCCATAAAAACACCATAATACTGTATTCCAGGGGCCGCATTGGAAAAATCCTTTGACGAGCAATATGAAATTTCTGTTTGGGCCGCCTTCAAACTTCACTTGGGCCACGGGTTGTTGTCGTTACTGCAATGAGGCTGTAGCATGTGCAAGGGCAGCCACAGGAGCTCCTGTAAGTACATCGCAACCTTTCGGCAAGGGGGAATGGTCCTTGACTATTCCCGAATGATTCCGGGACGTAGACCCTTCCTTTCAGGGGAATTTGGGCCGCTGGATTGGACAACCCTGCTGTGTGGTATTGTCAATTAGAATGCACCTGGTGCAAAAAGTTTCATGATTTTCCATATATAGGATTTGCTCATATGAGCGATTATGTCGCCCGAACTGATATACAATTTTCAAAATAAATTTGCTCAGTTTGAGAGCGTTGTTCTGGGGTATGTCTAGGGTTATGCTTTTCCGATTTATTAAAGTTCAAAGTTTTTTTTTTTTTCACGTTCTTTTGAACGATATACACTAATACGTAATGATAATTCCGATTCTAAGAAAAGTTATGAGCCAAAGGTGAAACTTATCCGGACAACCTTCCCCTACTAATCATAAATCCAACTACTATCTGTCAAATTGGCATTCATTAAACCTCTTTAAACAAACTCCTATGTATTGGCGCTTTAGTGATGCATTAACCATCAAAACTTGTTATAAATTGCGGGTTTTAAAGATAATTGTCTTAGTATTGAATGTGACTTATAAGGAATTTACAGTGGCACTGTTGACGCGCAACAAAAAAATGAGAAATCATCAAAAGGCTGCCAATTTTCATGCAGTCAGTATCGAGTCACATTTTATAACAACAAGCTAGAGTGAGCGGCGTTGCTCAAGCTAGAGTGGGGGTCATTGGTGGCGGATAGTGGACGGCCTGCAGATATGTGAATATTGAATAAGCAGTCCCCGACCAATGAGCGACGGAAAATAGAAGGGGTAGCTTAAAAGGCTACAAACTCTAGTGAAATTTTCGTGACAGGGCGAGTGAAAACCGACCTTTAGTTATGTTTTCTCATATTTAATCAAATCCAAGAGCGTCTGTCCCAGTTTGGGCGGCTTCTTGGTCAGCGTCTGTACCTGAAAGGTCGGCTGTAATAGATAGCCTGTCGGAAGGCTTATAAAACGATAACGGAAGGTACCCAGAAATAAAACCAACATGGAAGTTAAAGAAGGAAGGAAGTTTACGGTGCAGGGGGTTGGATCCCCAGTACCGGCGGCTTTGGTGGGTGCGCAAACGGGCCCCAAGTCGTCGAGATACTATGACCGCAATGCTACGGAGGTGAACACGGCCACCGTAGTAGATAATGCTACGAGACCAACCACTACTGCAGCAATAGGAAACCTGGTTGTTGCAGCGGGCAAAGCTACAGGAAAGCCCGAAGTGATGGACAACCCATTCAGACACAGGAGAAGTATCCCTCCATCAAGTTTAAGTGGTCAAAGGGGGGTGAACACATCTTGTGCCACCAAACCGAAGAAAGCATCAACCGGCCTCAACTCCTTTTATCGGTTGGGAGGGAAGATACGCTGTTTGACTGATATGCTGGAAGAAAAGGGCACCGACGGAAAGCCAAGGCGATCCATAAATCAGCATATGAGAGATACGGTAGACAGCATAAAGGCTCTACAATATATGAGCTCTCTGCCATAGAGCAAAGGAACGAGACAGCTAAGGAGGTAATAAGGAGAAATAATTTCTCCAAGACTTCTCCTTGGCTGCGACCAGCCGGAAAAAGTAAAAGGGTGCTTGATGGCAACCCGGAGACACCCCCCATAAAGAGACACCCCTCTCCAAGGATCTTGAAATTTATATGATTGGTGAATACGGATACTTATGGTATCCAAATTTCAGTTCAATATTGTAAAACATATAATAGTTTTTCACAGAAATACCTATTGGGGAAAAACTTATCATTTAGTTTCTAACTTCTAGATTTGTTTTGAATAAAGGTTTTAGTCAATAACAAATTGCAGAACAGATATTCGTTCACTTAATATAATAAGTGTCCTCGCGATAACGTGCAAAATTTATGCGATCTCATAAATTGTTGATGCTATTGATACGCACAAACCTCATAAAAGTGAGCGGTGCCACTGTGCATTTATTTCTCGAATTGATGGAAATAAATACAAAAATTGCAATAAAATGATTTATTAGCCGCCCTTGTATTTGCTATAAATCATTTGTTATTTGAATTAAATTGGTAATTTATTTCACTTTTGGAAAGAATTTTCAATCACAATAAATACACAATGGTGGCAGCTCTCATTGATTGTGCGATTTATGAGGTGGAAGCCAGTATGTATGGCAACGTAGCGATCAGCTGATTTCCAAACAAGTTTTGCGCGCCATAGTGATTTATTTTACTTGCTTTTAAATTTTGCAATGCCGAAGAAAAAGGAATCTTAGCATGATTTTATAGTTCGAATAACGCATCATCAGTTTTCAGGGCGTCTTCTTTTTAATGTGAAGCAACACATTGGAACAGTAAAACATAAAGAGGCTGCACCACAAACCCAAGGTCTTCTCACAGACTATCAGCTTCCAGAAGTGAAAACTTTTGCTTTGGATCTTAGCAAAACATTTAGCAAAGAAAATATACCATTAAAAAAACATTAAGAAGTGTGCCTCACCCTCATAAGCACAATATGGAAGTGAAGCTTCTTTAGCGAAGGGAGGGAAATCCAAAAATAAGAAAATAATCTGACGAAAATCAAAATGCGTTAATAATAATAATAAAAAATGCTTTACTGATCGTGTTTACTTTACAAAAGGACGTTCAAACAAGTGGCGGAATGACCGAAAAATAAAATAACTCTTTTGTAATGAAACAATATAACAACACAATATTCACTTCCACATTGCATTTGCCTAAACAGCTCCAATATAATGATAACAATGTCGAATTTTTATTTTCGTCACATTTAATTTTCATATTTTTTGGTTTTACTCCCCTTCGCTAAAGTTTCACTTCAAAAAGATCAGCCCTCCAAGTGTCAAAAATTTTCTTCGAAATACATATGACCACCCAAGGTGCCATGTGAATCAACACTTCGACAGCGTTACAACAAAGTTTAAAAGGAGCTAACAACAAAAATTGAAAAAAATTCTATTTGGATCTCTGTAGACGAGACAACAGACTCAGCATTTGTTAACGATAGTTTGTCGTTACTTTGGCCAAATGGTGCAGTTTAACGCTAGTTGAATATTTAGTACGTTTAATTGATGATTTATATGAATTTAATGCAGGTATTCAGTATAAGAAGGTCCTTCTAGTTGTAACGGATACAGCATCACATATGCTGACTGCTGTTAGTGCTCTCCAAATGCATTTGACTTGCCTTTCGCCGGGGTTATACCGACTAGCAGAGTTTCCAATCGTTAACAGCTTAATTGCAAATATGAAACAATAAATTTCAACGGATTCTTTCAGGAGTACCTCTGCCATCAAGGCCATGCACAACACGTTGGTGTACGTGGTTGAAAGCTGCTTTTTATGATACTGATTTTTTTAATGAGATGAAAAGAGTAGTAGACTCATTTACTAAGGCTATTCGACTGTCTAAGGAATTGTTTACTTCAAACCGGTTCTTTGCAGATCTCGCTTACATAAAACTCAATTTTTTAAGCCTTACAAGTGGTATCGTTAAACTCGAAGCCCGAGACATAGCAATAAATCAGTCTATCCGTATTGTAGAAGAAATAAGAACTTCGATTTCTGCTTTAGAAAATAATGCATATTTGGAAATGTTTGACGCTATTCTAGGCAGCAATTAAGGATATAAGCTCCTTACAGAAATTAATAATATTTTGGAGAAAGGTATGGATAACACAAATAATTATATGAGGTGGGTCACATTCATTCATTCTTCATAGTAGGAGAATGTTATATCTCTTCTTCTTCTAAATATAAATGTAATCAGAATTATATCTTTAAGAAATTATCGGATGGAATTCTGGACATACATAAGTATCTGGTAATAATCTGAAAATTTAAAAATTGCATTCAAATATCATCATACATACGCTGAAATAAAGAGATCTCTATATAAGAAATATGCATTTTTCCAATGGTTCTATGGTTTGTTAGATCTTTTTGAGCAGAATTTGCAACAGGATTAGGGTCATAATAATACCCTCAAGCAGCAGTATTTCGAATGCACAGAAATTAACATACGTTAAATGTATGTATAAGCAAACAAGCAAAAAGAAGTTTAAAGTCGGCTATGCCGAAGTTGATATACCCTTCACGCACCCCCTATAAAACGTTTTTGCCTATGCTCTATGATAGAGTATTCAGAAATATTTGATTATTGATTATTTATATTTTGACTTATGTTTAGGGTTTAGTCAGTACACATACCGAAATATTTGTATGGGAGCTTTACGATCCAGTAATCCTAGGATCTTAAAATTTACATGTTTGATGAATATGAGTGAGACCCTTATAATATCCATTTGAATCTGGGTTTGTATGGAAGGTACCCCTCCTAGTGGTCTGATTCGGCTGATTCCGACAAACATACTGCGCCTGTCTTGGAAACTGATAATGTCCAAGTTTCAGTTCGATAGGGCAAAAAACAAAAAAGGTTTTCTAATATGAACCTGAATTCTAATCCTTGTGGTCCCATTCGGTTAATTCCGACAAATGTATAGCGCCTGTTGAAAACAAAATAACTTTTCAGCTCTCAAGCTCAAAAACTGAGGGATTAGTTTGCTTACATACAGATGGATAGGCGGGCATGGTTAAATTAACTCGCCTCGCCCAGCTGATCAAGAATATATATACTTTATGGGGGGTCTCTGATGTCTCCATCTGTCTGTTACAAACTTCATGACAAACTTATAATACTATTCACTGCGTGAAGAGTATAATAGTATGAAACAACATACAAAATAAATTGAAGATTAATGAACCTTAACACTAGAATTTGGGGTGCACAGGTTTATAGGATACATATTATGTAAGTATATGTATGAATATAAAATAATATATAGCATAATAATCTGAAAAATCATTCATAATCTGAAAAATCATAGGTACATAAACTGAAAATCATACACAAGCTGAAAAATGCAAAATAATAAATAAATAATTGTAAATCTTTCTTGAAGACTCTCATCCTTTAAATTATGGACTTGTCTGATCTGATAAGGATTGGGTTTGAAAGATATTATATAATCAGAATAAAATACATTATAAGTACATTATAAGTAGTTTAAGTATATTAAAATGAAATTAAAATTATAATAATAGAAATCAATTCAAAGAAAAATACAATTAATGATAGATTAATCCTGGTCCTGGGCCCTGCTGATTGTTCATTTCACTTACATATGTTAATTTCATTGAGCACTGAACTGGACAATTGTAATAATACTTTCGAATTTATTAGAATTTCATTTTTCTTCTTTTATACAAATGTTTAGTTTAAAGATTTATGTGTAAAGGTTCTTACGAAATTCTCTCAAATTTTAATACATTATTTTTGTTATATTCTATCCAAATATTTTCAATAAATATTATTTTAAAAAATCATAATAAACCAAAATCATTTGGTATTGGTAAATGTGAACTTGATTTCAAAGAAAGAAAGAAAATAATAATAATAAAAATTGGAACTCTTGCTATCTTCTAAGAACTAAACATATTACTACAGTACATATTACTACTATACATATAAATAAGTATATATTTACAGTTTGTTGTATTTCGATACAGAGCTTTTTCCGGGTATTAAAAAAAAAAAAAAAGATAAATTTGCTTACATACATACACATATACACATGCATATATGTACATCCATGCGCATAGATACACATTCATATGTATATTTATAATTAAGTAAAATATTCTTAGAAGTATAGGGGAACTTCGTTGGGTCCACACATTTAAAATTACTTATATGGAATAATATGTAGATAAAATTATCAAAAGGAAAAATCATTATCATTATCTCTCTTTCTCTCTCTCTTTTACTCTATCTTTTTCTCATTGCAGTAAAAAACTAAATATTCATATTTTTCTCTTTAAAATTAAACTTAATTTCAAAAACAAATCAACACAATCAATCAACAAATCAAATTCAAAAACTATTTATAATGCTTGTGTGTGTGTTTGTGTGGGGAAGAGTTTGTGTGTTGTGAAGTACAAAGTAAGTATTTGTTTTTTTTTTTTTTTGTGTTAAGATTTTATGGTTAAATAATTTTGTTTTTGGACTTTAACCTATAGAGAAATTCTTCAAAGTCTTTCAGTTGAATGCACAATGCACATATATGTATGTATGTATGGATGAGAATGTAAATGGCAATGACATAGTATGTGTATGTATGTGGTGTGTGTGTGTGTGTGTGTGTGTGTGTGTGTGTGTGTGTGAGTGTGCGGGCGGGTAAGAAATGGGCCATCATATTTTTTTTTTGGTTCATAGTGAATGATGGTGGTAAATTACTTTCGCCGATTGTTTATATTACGTCTACCGTTCACAAAATTGCGTTGCAGTTGAAGGCCAGAATTGTTATTGGCACCGCCGCCCATTGCACCGGGAGCAAAATTATTGAACGGGAAACCTGGTACATTAGTTTGAGGACCAAGGGCATTGCCTACTGCTACAGCTGCAACGGCAGCGGCATTCATAAGGCGAGCATTCATCGCAAGTTCATTCATGTTATTTAATACATTGGGACCTGAACCTGCAAATGGATTAAAGCCATTAGGATTTGTGCCATTTGGTGGAGGACCAACGCCAACATTGCCACAGCCGACACCGCCAGCTGCCAATATTGGCGGCATCCCAAGTAAACTGGGTCGTTGATTTGGTGGCGGTTGCCCGAATGGTGATAAATTCAATGGTGGCAAATTGACATTCATATTGATTGGCAAGGGACCATGACCAAATTGAGTTGCCAATATATTTGGAGGCGGTTGACGTAAGAAACTCATTTGGTTTTGTTGTTGCTGTTGTTGTTGTTGTTGAAGTATCGCATTCGGAGGTGGTTGTGATAAATTTGGTAATTGTATAAAGCCATTGCTATTAGCACCATTTACACCATTTAGGCCAAGTTTAAGTTTATTAATCTGATTACTGCCAATATTCGAGGAACCTCCACCACCGGCATTCGCAGTATTACTATCAGCCTCTGGCATATGACAGATTTCACCATTGTCATCGATGAAGACGCCCAATTGAGAAAAGATTTGTTGGAGGGTTGCATTGTTTATGATAAAGGAAATATCGAACGCCCTATTTGGTGCTTCACTTTGATGGAATCTCTTTAGTTCAGTGGATACAAGTGCCAGCTGTTGATTAACCATGATTTTGTTATTAGAACCGAGATTCTTATACCATTCTGATTTATGTAAAAGGTTCCGTAATTCGATACTTTGTTTATTAGCACTGACAGTGGCGCTACCGCTGAGGGTCACTGTAGCAGAACCAGCTGTAGAACTACTGCCTACAGCTGCTGCAGCAGCAGCACGTCTTGGATCACCGCGAGCAGGGCTCTTATTTGGCAATGGAGCCGTTGCTTGCAGCGATTTGTTTATTGGAAGTCCAAAGGTTGATATACGTGGTGTCACTAGCTCCTTGGTATACGGTGGTGAAGAAGGCGTCGGTATTTGTGGTGACGACACTATATCATTGTCATCTGATGAAGCAATACTCAGACGACGTTGGGTATTAGTATTGTACGTTAACTCCGGTAGGCCAAGTATGCGACGCATACGAGGATCTTTTGTTTGAGTATCCTTATATGCGTTCCGTAAATCCGTGAAACTGGGATCCTCTACATCGAGTTCTTCTAGATGCCATGGTAAAAATTCATGAGAGTTTACGGAGGCATCTATTTCGGCTGAGGCCGGATAGTACACAACTGGTTGGAATGGTAAGCGAAAATCAGTATCCTTAAGTGAGCCACCCTTTGCATAACGCATATCAAAATCTGACAGCTCCATACGAATCTTTTCTCTTTTCTTTTCCTTTATCAGATCACAATCATACATGGAACGACGCTCATAAAGACTTGAACTTGTTTCAGCGACGTGTGGCTTCGGTGATGACGATGTTGGCTCTGGTGTCGATGATTGACCCGGTGTCGGAGTCTGAGAACGTGAATCGCGTGGCACAAAGAAACCAGCCTCATTACTGTTCGTATTACTGCTATCCTCATCGTCAGTACGTTGTACTGTAAACGGATTACGGATTAAGCGCAAAAACTTTGCATTTATATCGGGATCTTTTTTATCATTATTGCCGAATAGAACACCACCAAAGAATATTTCCTTCATTTTTTCTCCGGGCGTTTTGTTTGAATCATCATTCTTATTGTCGTCATTCTTCACTTCACATTTAATTTTGTCATCCTTAACATCATTCTTGGGTTCAAACTTAAAGTCATTATTCTTATACATTTCCACGGCATCATTTGATATGCCAGTCTCAGCAGCATCATCGTCATCACAATCATCGTCTATGACCAATTGTGCTTCATCATCCCTTTCATCATCCTTGTCGTCATCATCTATAAAATAATTGAATGATAATTTCCGTTCATAATTAGATTGCATAGAGATAAAGAAACTTATTTATTTTGTATTATATAGATACTTACATAGATCATTACATGTGATATTCGAATCCTTTAAATATTGTGTGTAATCCACTGTCACAATGCCACTGCAAACGCCACTACTGCTGTTACTATTCGATGATACACAATTCTCATTCGTGTCTTTGTCTTTGCTGATAATATCCGGATATCTATGAAGGGCAAGACGCATATCAACATCACCACCTGTATGGCTGATAGTTGGACACACAAAAACAACAAAAGACCAACAAACGGGGCACCAAAAATCAAGAAAAAAATAAAAAAAAACACCCAAAAACAAGGGAGCACAATAATATATGTTAAATAAATTATAAAATATAAACTGAAAATCAAATAAAAACAAAGAATCTTCAATAAAATAAAGTTGAGTCTAAATTTGGATCGTCATGAATGTTATTTTATACTTAATACATCTTTCATAATAATAATATGGTATTAAAGGAACCTTCTACCTCCTAACTTATGAAGATTAAAAATTAAACTGAGATCTTAGAAAAAGAAAGATCAGACAACAATCAAACTAATCAATAACATTAAAATAATTTTCACATATTTCTAATTGATAAAGTCTAAGAGAATCTCTTATATTATCAACAATAAGGAATTACAATATTAATGCGTAGTACAAAATTTTCACTTTATGTTAGTTTGCGATGTCTGAAATCTTAGGAGTTGAATATCAACTAATGGATATGTGAATAAAGATCTAGGTTTTTGAATAAACAGCATATGTAAAACGGACACTCATGTTTTGATCGAAAGTATATTCATCTTCCCTATACAACAGACTCAAGATATTGTACATATTTATCAGACAAATAATAATAATCATTCATTTTTTGTGATCTAAGAATCAGAGAATCAAACTGGCTATTGTAAACAATATAATAATATCCACAACTGGTAGTATAGACGACTCAGTCAAAAATGTTCAATAAATAAAAGAATTTTCAAGAATTTAGAAAATATTATGGCACTTACAATAAGTCATTTGTAATGAATTGATCACTGCTAGTGGTGGTGGTGGTGGTGGTGGTGGTAATGGTGGTGTTGGTGGTGGTGGTGGTGGAGGTGGTGCCGCCGATACCAGTACCACTTGCTTTAGTAGTGCTCTCAGGTGCTGTTTTGGTCGTAGAGAATGGATTGGAGCAGTCAGTTGCTTGATTATTCGTTTTCATTTGAATCTCGCTCACATCGGCAATTGTCAAACCAGCCTCACTCATTTGACCAATAGTCAATTGTTTCATCTGTTCCAGATTTGTGATGCCTAATTTATTTAGTTTGATTATATAATCAGAACAGAGTACATGTTCAAGATTCTTTAAATCTAAGTGACTGGGATATGATTGCGGCTTCTGTTTCTCATCTGTTAAAGCAGCAGTACAACGATTGCTACCGTCATCGCTGTTATTGTCGTTATCGCTATTTATTTTATTGGATCCACTTCTTACAGGGCTACCATCACTAGCAGAACTATTGCTAGGACTGTGGTTCCCACGCTTGTCTTTACGCTTACTAGTAGAAGTGCCGGAGCCACTTCCACCTTTTTCAGCCCAACGTGTTTTGCGTTTCTTCTCACTAGCTTTTACATCTCCACTATCTGGTGGATTTATGACCATGTCAAGTAATGATGGTATATTATTATGACCATTTGACGACGACGACTGCTGCTGGTGCTGCTGCGGCGATTTCTGTTGTTGTTGTTGCACTTGATTATCCTGATTATTGTTGATATTGTTACGCCGATGACTTGGTACATTTGGTATATTACTAAATGGAGGCCAAGTATTTTGTACATCAAATTTCTTGCAAAGCTCCTCATGACGTCGTGTCATCTGGACAATTGCCGCCTCACGTGGTATACGCTTAAAGCTACCCAAAATATCTTTGGGCGCGGTCTCAAGATGTTTAAGCAAAATGTTACGCAACTGCTCATTCAATGGTTTCCCGTGCATAAACATACAATTCTCCATAAAGCATTCCATGCCCAGATAATAGAATTTACAAGGAAAGTCCTGGTGCATATATGAGCATTTGTCGCGCTTGGCGCAGCATCCCATCAAATAAAATTTGCACAATTCCAATTTGCGAGGCTCCTGACGACTTTTACCACTGCTGCCACCACCGCCACCATTTCCTTCGTCATCAGAATCACGTGCACGTGAACGCTTCTCGCTATGTCTCGTTTCTGCGCGATCACGATGTTTCCTACCTTCAAGCTTACGTCGTTCACGCCGGCGCCGACTTTCACGTTCATCTTCTTCGCCATCTGAATAAAGTGATTCATATGAATCATAGTTTTCCATAGGTAACATGGGTGGTGGTACTGGTACTGCAACTGTTGTCGCACCTGCTGCTGCTAGCGTTGTTGTAAGGCCACTGCGTGGCGGACTACCACCACGCACATTCATCATTTCATAATCATCCATATCACTGCTATCATCGTTAATTATTTGTGTAGCCACCATCACTTTCGATACTTCATCCTTTATTGAGTCTCTCCGATTTTGTAATTTTCCTTCCGGTATTGGTGATTTTTCCCGCAAACGTTTCTAAGTTTATAAAAAAAATAAAGCAATGAAATTATTAAAATTTAAAAAATACTTATGATTTGATTCTATGACATTGACAACAAAAAAAAAGAAAACTTTCACAACACAAAAAAACCGATAATCATCAGAGTATGTGAATTTATATAAAATAATATTAATATGGATATGTATATATGCACTACTAACCCTTCCTTCACGTTCTGAATTTTCTTTTTTTCTCTTACGACGACGTTTACTGCGACTTTCTTGGCCTGCTTGCTGTGGCTGGGCTGTAATATCAGTATTCTCTGAGCCACCGACATCCACATTGTGGACGATATCGGCACTATTACGTACATCCAACTTTGGCATAGGTGGCTCAATTCCCCTCTTTTTAAGGGCATTCGCTATGGCATGCTCAATGCCGCTAGCATGATCATCTATGAAAAACAAAGGAATCAGTATAATAAAATATGTTTGTTATTAAAAACTTTATAAGATCTATGGATGGATTACCTTCAAATGCTGCTACCTTAAGCTTTTTGCTATTTGGTGCAATTCCCACAACACCAGAACTTGTCGATGGCATTGGATTGTCTAGGTCACTATCAAAACCAGCTTGTGCTTCGTGTGCTTGTAATTGCTTTTGTAATTGAAGTTGCTGTTGCTGCAAAGCAGCTATTGCACTTGTTACAGATGCCGTATTTTTAAGACCATTGTTTAAAGTATCTGACGTCGGAGCGATGGGTTTTGATTGCACTTCCTCTTCATCATCATCGATCTCACCATCTTCGAGATCTTCATCAACTACTTCATTTACTGCAGCTCCCTTAGCTTCTTTCAGTGTCTCATCCTCAGCGTTTACGTACATTTTCATAATTCCCAATTAATGATTAGTACTTAAATCTTTTAAATATTTTAGAATTGTATTAAGGTCCCGGTTAAGGTTCAGGGGAACTGTATGATTTCAATTATTTTTATAATAAAACGAACTAATAATTGTTGTATTTTAAATTATAAACTTTCAATTCTGAAAGCATTATTACGTTGTCGTAGAAAACAATCTGCAAAAGAGAAAGAGGAGCAATGAAATTGTTAGTATATAATTGAATATAAGTATTTTGAATTTTTTTTGGATCTTTTTTCATTGTAGATAAGAACCAGAACCAAATTTTGAGTCATTTTAAATGACGTTTTTCAAACTGAGGTCATCAAAATTTGATATTGGTATATTTTAAATATATAAAACTTGTATTTATGTATTCTTAATATTTTAGATTTTATAAGAGATAAATATTTGATTTCATAGAGACAAAGGTATGAATATATATTGTAATAAAAACCATTGCCTTTAATAAAATATACTAATGTTTCGATAGATTTAGATGCACACTGTGTCCGACCCATATTCACCAACCATGTAAACTTCAAGATCCTAGGATTACAAGAAGGCGTACCTCCCATACAAACCCAGGTTAAAATTTATGTTCTTATTAGAAGAACTTTTTTGTTTTATTAAGCTGAAATTTAAACACAATCAGTGTCTTACCCCCATTGTCATAAAACATGAAAACTTCAAGAGTCTAGGATTACTGAGAAGGGGTACCTCCCATAGAAACCCAAATTCAAATATATATTCCTATTAGAATTTTTTTTTTTTTTCTTTTGTTTTTATCAAAATGAAATTTGCATACAATAAGTGTCTTACTCACTGTTATAAAACTTGTACATTTCAAAAGTCTATGATTACTAGAAGGGATACCTCCCATTGAAACCAAGATTCAAATTTATGTTCTTATTAGAAGAACTTTCTTGTTTTTTGTTTTATCAAACTGAAATTTAAGCACAATAAGTGTCTTACCCATTATCAATAACCATGTAAATTTCAAGATCATAAGATTACTAGAAGAGTTACCTCCCATAGAAATCCAAATTCAAATTTAGGTTCTTATTAGAAAAACTTTTTGTTTTTTGTTTTATCAAACTGAAATTTAAACACAATAAGTGTCTTATCAATTGTCACCAACCATGCAAAATTTCAAGATCATAGGATTACTAGCTGTTTAAATCATATAATATCTCATTGCACATAACTAACGAACTCATCAATTAAGATTTTCCGAGATTCCCTATAGAATATATTGGACATGCTCAGCATTGTAAAAGGCAAACAATCTAACCAAGCATGTCTGATTAAAGAGTTACTTATAATTCCATGCATGAACTCATAATTTTATGAATATACGAGTATATGAAATACTATATTTGGAGTTTTTTTTTGTTTATATAAACATATATCATGGGTTTAATATATAATACTTATTCCCATTATTTCATAGACAACTAGACTAAATATTTATAAAAAAAAAAAAAAAAAAAATAACCAAAATACCAAACTTTAAGTATACATTTTCTGTGATTCCCCTAAATATGAATGACATATTAGACTAGGCATACAGAGATTGTACAGGCATGAATATCTTGAAATTTTCTTTTTATGGTGATTTCATCAATTTTATCATGGAACATATTCTTGATTGAATCATTAAAAGCTTGAAAGCTGAAATTATATATGTTGATAGTTGATAGGTTGGTTGTTGGTTATCTTCATTTTAAGAAATTCCGATTTCTGTTGATAAAAAAACATTGGATTTTTATGAAAGTAAATTTTAAAATCTATAGCCTGCTTTAAACTCTCTCTCTCTCTCTCTCTCTCTCTTTTGTTTTTTTTTCTCCACCCTTAGAGACAACACCTATGTATGATGTATGTAAGTATTTTCGTTGGTATAGAAGTTACTTTTGTTTTTCAAAATGTTGTATTGGCATTTGCAGTGTGTATGTACATATATACTTTGTATATCTTGCTTACATATTTGATCTACTATTTAATGAAACTGGGGCTGAATGCTTGAGCTATTTGCAAGATAGGGGGAGACGACAGGCCCATTTGAATTTTTTACTATAAAGACAACCCATTAAGGGTTTCTACTGTACTGCAACAACAAAAACAACAACAGAAATCACAACAACAACCAAATATACATATGTATATGTCATGTATTGGTTGATTGGTATAAAATTATACATAAAAATATAAAAAACGAAATATTTTTATGAAATTTAAAATCAATCAAATCAATTTTTTTTTTTTTTTTAGTTGAAACGTAATAGTTTGTATATATACTTATGTATGTATGTATGTATGTACAGTATATACATAAGTACATACATGTATGTATGTACAAAATTCTTTACTTTGTTAGATATAAATTATAATTTTGGCTTTCTACTTTACTATTTTCATTTCTTTTTATTTCTTTATTTCGCTTTGCTTTGGTTATTTGTTTTTTTATTTTTTATTTTTCATTTGTAATTGCAAATGTTACTTTTTGAGTTTTACGAATTACGAATTATATTATACTATGTGAGGAGTAGAATGTATTTGTGATTATATACCATTATAATTGAATTAAATATATATAAAAAGTATTTCAAATTTCAATTTTCTTCAAATATAATAACATTCACTTTGGATAACTAAAACGTGTGCGTGTTTTGTTTTGTCTTTTGATATTCTTCTGCATATGAAAAGAAAATACCTTATTTTGTTTCTTTGCTCTGGCACATCACAGTCTCTTTTTGACTCTAAATGAATGAATCTGTGTGTATACGTGTGTGTGTGTGTTTGTGTGTGTGTGTGTTAAAAGCTTGCGTCTGTATGTATCTATGTGAGTATGAATGCACGAATGAAAACACGAACGAATGAATCAATGAGTAAGTGTGTGGCTCTAGGTTAGCCTTCGTTTCATATAGGCATACACACACACACTCACGAGCGAGCGACTTGTTGTTTTTGCTAGCGTTACTAATTTTATTTTGTGTTCCACTTACTCTTTAAACTCATATGCCAGTCAAGGCATCGATAGATAGTTTTATAGGGAGAGAGAGAGAGAGAGCACAAAATACACGGAGGGTTCCGTACGAGAGTGGGGTTTGTATGGGATGTACTCCCCCAAATGAACCGATTTGACTGATTCCAACAAATATATAGTACCTATGTCAGAAACTTATGGTGTGTCTAAATTTCAGTTCAATAGTCCAAAAAAACAAAAAAGTTTTTCGAATTAGAACCTGAATTTTAATGGGTGCCCTCCCTAGCGGTCCGATCAAACTGAAATCTCGACAATATAAGTTTGTGATCCACAACCAATAATCAAGCAAATTTCAAAATCTTGGGTTTACTGATTCATATAGCTGCCATACAAACCAAAATGTTTCTTATATTGGGGACGCCTTTAAATTTTTAAAAATATTTTAGTTTTAGTCGGATAGAACTACACATTCTGTGAAAAATTCAACTCTCTAGCTTTTACGGCTCATGAGATATGACCCGTGGATGAACAAAGAACTCTCTGCAATACGGTTCCGTTTGGTACCCTTTGGGTCCCGAACCCTAAAAACAAACAAGCACTAAGAGTGAGGATAGTGAGAGAACTCAATGTATTTCTACTTACATGAATCCCACAGAAACATACCTGGCTTTGATTTGCGAATGTTAAGTATGTGTGTGTGTGTCGACTTGAGATACGGTACGTAGATGAGAGGAAGAGAGAGAGTTGTTACCAATGTGAGAGAGAATTCTGCGAGTTATTGCCCACTTACCTTACAAAAAGATTAATTTAATTATTAAGAAAATAGTAAATATTAAAAACAAGCTTCAGTCAGTCCCGTGATAGAATATATTGATATGATCAGTATTACGATTAGAAATGATTTAGCCCATATCTTTTCATTTACTTTTATGTTAACTAAGTTCAACTAGTACGAATAGTGTTCACACTAATGTGAACTGTATTATCACTTCAATCAATCAGTCAGTCAGTACTAACAAAGTACTAAATCTATTTGAAATTTTGTAAAAATTACTGTTTTTGTCACTGTAAGTACAATCGAGCTTATTCGAATTTCAAGTTAAAGTTTTGATCTGAAAATCAGGATTTTCAAATTGCATTGTAAGTATTATACTGCATTGTGGATTGATGTTGATTAGTTGATTATGGCATCAACATTGATCGAACAATTAAACCACAAATGAAATTGATCTGTTCAGAAAAGAACTTTTCATCATTATTTCACACAGATGATTGATTTATCTTTAGTGATAATAATATGAAGTTTATGAATATAAGTCTGGTATCTGGTGAATTAATCTGGTGGCAAATAGGCAAAAGTATCTTAAATCATTATTACTAAAAAACTATCTCCATCTAAGACATGGCTATTCAATCTTCTTGGTTCCCTGAACTACATTTGAAGAAGGAGTGGTGATTGAGCCGCAAGTGAATTCGCCAGCAAAAGATGAAAAAAAAAAGTTCCTCAAATTAAGTTAAATTAGAAAATAATGAAAGTACTAGATGGCATCGAACTATCATGGGAATGTTAATGTTGTTGGGAAAAGTTTTGTTATTATAAATTTCTAGATCTAGATGCATTGATTTGCATTTTGAATGAGATAATGATGATAATAATGATGTATCTTCATCAAATGGATCTTTGTTGTTAATGTTTCTTGTTTGATTGTGTTTCTTCATGTTTACGTTCTGTTAGTGTGTCAGCCTGGGTGTGGGTGTGTGTGTGTGTGTGCTAATGGTGGATATCGGTGGACTACATAATATACATAATTATTGATGTTATTATTGTTGTTGTTGCGCACTTAAAAATTGGCACAAAAGATACTTTCTTGTTCTTATTATTGATTACTTGTTTATATGTTTTTGTTTTTCGTTTTGTGATTATTTATTATTTATTTTATTATTTCTCTTGGTTATTATTTTAATTCCAGCTACACATATTTATGTAGATTATTTCGTTTGTTAAATGAGTTTTTATATAAAATCTTATATCATTTAACGATAAACATGACATTTAAAGAAGAGATATTTTTAACAAAAAAAAAATAAATTGTAAAAGCTGAAATAAAATTATTAATAAAAAAAAAAACAAAGAAAAATGGAAATTTTTAAATATTTGAGTTTTTGAGGTTTCATTACTGGAAGACACAAACAAAGAGCGAATGAGCGGCGGGTAAGATAAAAAGAGAGAGAGAGAAACTATTGTCTACTATACTGCAATTAAAAAACAAATTGAGAGAGAATCAGTAAAGTCCACTGCACACTGCATTGCATTGCATTAACTCTTTCTCAATTTCTATGTACGAGTATGTGGATGTTGAGAGCATAAATGTATTGTAATTAAAGCTCATTGACAAACGAAAGAGAGTCGAGAGTCTATGATGTTGAATATAGACATATAAAACAACAACAACAACAACAATAATAGCACTTGTTTGTTTTGTGATTAACAATTTTTCATTTTCTTTAAAATGTCAATTTTTCCCCCCTTCTTACCTACTACCATCACATTATAGTTTCAATCGATATTTTTATGCATTTGCAGAATCAGTTAAATCAGATTTTCATATGGAAAATATATTAGATATTTATACATTCTAAAGCATGTAAATACTAGATAGAGAGAAGCCAGCAAACAGTTGGTTGATCTGGAATATTATTGTTGATGATGATGATGATGATGTTGTACATACATACATATTTCACTGACTGACTAATAATAAATTATATATTTTTGAATTTAAAGTATGCAACAATGATCGTTTTGTTTATGTCATTTGTCAAGGTTTCTTTCTTTCGTTAATAAGCGAGTGACTAAGTGAGTAATTCGAGTGACAGTAGTAGGTAGACATGTACACAGACAACAGGTAGACAGACAGACAAACAGTTAAATTTTACAAAGACCGACAGACAGACAATAATTCACAACAACAATTCAGTGAGCGATAAGTAAACAAACGAACGAATGAGAAATGGACAAATGGAATGAGATGCAAGGAGGAAGAGAGGAGGGAAAGAGGAGAGGAAATGATTTTTTATTTCTTTTCGATGCTTGAGATTATCATGAAAATAATGATAATGATGATAATGTTTGCTTTTGATTGTTGTTTTAGTTGACAGCTGCTTTGCTTTTCTTTTTAATGAAAATACATACATACATACATGTATGTATGTGTGCTTGTGTGTCTGTGTGTGTGTGTGTATGATGTTTTGGTACAGTTCAGAACTGAAAAACGAGTTGATTTGCGCCGAGCCAATGACGACGAAACGGAATCAATAACAACAATACATACACACTCACACACAAGTTTATACTCAATCTGTCTGTCTGTCTGTTTGTCTGTCTATGTTGGTGGTGTAAGTATATACATACATATGTAGTAAATAAGTACAATATATATGTATGACAAGACAAATTTGTTGTTATCATATTATTAATATTGTAATAATATTTAGAAAATTCTTTATACAATATTATTTATTGTACTTTCTTTTCTTTCCTTTTTTTGCATGGTTGTTATTTATTTAATGCTGCTGTTGCTGCCGCTGCTGCTGCTGCTGCCTTCTCTCTTTCTCTCTCTCTAAATGTCTCTCTTTTTACTCATAACATTTGCTCAATTTTATCATTTTGTTTTTGTTGAATTAACAATTTGTTCTCTTTTTTTTTTTTTTTTTGTTTTTTCGGACGAAGGGTGATTACGCTTAAACTTAACCTTTTGTTTTTCTTTTGCTTAGATTCTTTCTCTTCTCTTTTGGTGCTTAATTATATAATTATAATATAATAAAAGCGAATATTTTTAGTTGGTTTGTTGCTTGATTCTTTGACTCCATTTTTTTTCTGGTTAATTTCTCCTGCTGTTTCTTTGTTTTTTTTTTTTTTGTATTTTTGGTTTTAATGCTTTACTGTTTTAATTTATTTGTTTTTTTGAATTTTGTTTCTTGTTTTTTGGTTTTGTTTTTTTTTTTTTTCTTGCTCTGCCCCTTCCCTTTTGTGGTGGACAACAACAAATATACTTATATCTCTTTGAATTTGTTTGTTTTAAGAGATACAGATTTTGCAGAAGCACCTGAAGGTAGTCAGCAATAAACATACTCGTACTTATATTATTTTTTCAATATATCTTCTTATATAGAATACATATACACAATGAAAAGGTTGTACATATACTACTTCATATACACATTCATATGTATATACACACATACATCCATACATACATAAGTACATACATACATATATGTATGGCATTAGCATACAAATGCAAATCGAATCGAATGGAAACGAATCGAATTAAATACATATAACTACTACTAGTTAGTTATGATGTATGTACGCACGTAAATATGTCTGTCTGTCTGTCTGTCCATTTATATAATATACACATACATATGTATATACACATATGCTTGTATATGTAAGTAAGTATATGGTAAAACTAATAGATGTAGATATTACAAAAATAACTTGCTCAACATGATGATGCGTGTGTGTAGTGTGTACAATTCAACAATCTTAACTTGAATGAAAACGAAAAATGATGAGAAAACATTTCAACTCTCAACTCGAATGACTCAAATATGCCACACTAACCGAATCGAAAGAATCGCGTGTTAACTGCGCAGCGCAAAGCTACAATACATGGCGATACTTGGTTGGTTGTTTGTAGAGAGGGATGAGAGAGCAAAAGAAATGTAAAGTGGGCGAGAGAGTGAGTGAATGACATGATGAGAGAAGCGTTGCTGTATCTTTTAGTCACCCCAAAAACTAAGAGTAACTGATTTAAAAGCCCCCTTTTAAACGGTTAGTTCAGTCTCAGTCGTAAAGTTCTTAAACTGCATGCAGATATTGAAATATTGATTCATTGAAATATATTCATCAATTATTATATTACCACTTTTACATAGAAAAATTAAATTAATGAATGAATAAAAAACAAACAGAGTTCAGTGCAAAACTGTAAAAAAAAAATCTGAAACTGAAGCGATTGACAACACTAAGATTTGAACTGATCGTGTAAAAAGAAGCATGTTGCCAGCCCATTTCGATTTCTGAAGCGATAGCATGGGCTGAGACTGAACTGATCATCTAAAAGGCCTTTAAAAGCCAAAAAGTAAACCAACCGACATCAAATATCAAACAACTTTTCCGGATCTTTTCTTATACATGTTGGTTGATTAATCGGAGATAGTGATTAGCTCGCTGGGCTGATATCCCAAAAGTAGCGGGTTCGATTCTCGCTCAAGACAAATCTGGTCCTACACTTTTCTAATATCCTTCTTAACTTTCCCCAGAGCTAAAGGCCTCTGCCGCTATTGCTCATATTAAATATATTTCTAACTATAATCTCTTAGTTCTAATAAATAAATGAATAATAATAAATAATTGGTGATAGTTTTTTGTTTAGCCTTTGTTCAATTTTTCTGTGAATTAACAATTCATGATCTTACAAATCTTTATATCGATAAATAATTCTTACTCTATTTTCAATGTATGTAATGTTCGTTTTCCAAAGGATTGCACAAAAAAACAAAAATAATAATAAAAATATATAACATCACATATGACATGCACTGACAATAATAAAGTTCTGAACTGAAGACGTCTGCCTTTATATAGTATTTTATTTTTACCTGCCTCTTAATTATTATGCGAATATGAGAGTTTAATGATTTTATTACAATGTCACTAATTACATGTAAATAATTATTTCTGAAGAATGAGTCTTGCTAACTTGCACTCAAAAAGATAAACAAAAACATGCAAAGAAAGCAAGAATCTCCATTATATTGTAAAGTGATCCAAATTTGTTTGGGAATTCTGGCATCGAAATACTTTAAAGCGTGGCTATCCAACCCGCGGCCCAAATGAAGTCTGAAATTTCTTTGTCCCGCTTCTTAGGTTATTCAGCACAGACAATCTTTTTTTTTTTTTTTGCTTGTCAAGTTCTCGGAGATGATATAAATTAAACACGAGGCCCAACTCATTACTGATTTTTTGGTGCGGCACTAATTTAATGGTATCAAATTAACCTCCGATGAGTGAGAAGGTCCCTCGGCTCCCTTCTTCATTTTCAAACTGAAATTACTCCTTGATGGTCCATGGGAAGTATACCCGACCCCCATATGTATTCTAAGGAAATTTTATGTAGAATCGTTTAAAAATCAAGTTCAAGGCGATCCGACCAATAATTTAGTTTTTATTGAGATTTAAAAGTAATGAAGTTTTTGGCTTGTTTTTGATTGTTTTATTGTTTGAACACATTTCGAATGAATTTACCCTTACTTTTTGTTACCTGTGCATATTCTTCCCTATATGTAACTACTTTCTAAAAATCATTATAAATTTATAATTGGTAAGTATTATTATTATTATTTATTATTTTATTTATTTATTTGTAATTAGTAAGTACTAATAAAACACAAAAAAAAAAAAAAAAAAAAAAATTTAAAAAATGGCGTTTTCATCCAAAATTTCATACAAATATAAAAAAGGTCCCTGTGGGTCTTGTACATCGCATAAGGGCAACGAAGGGTTAAAGCAATTAGAAAGATTGTCAAAACTCCTTGGTATTTGATAAACTACATTATACACAAAGACCTCGACATACCTTTTGTTTGGACGAAATAGGCATAATCACCGAAATAAAAAACATAGTCATGGATATTTATTTTCGTGTTGAATGCGAGAACTACCAGCTGTTTCAGAAAATATCCTCTCCTGGATCTACATAATAGATTTTAAGTAGTCTATAAACGTAAATGTATGTAAATAGTATACAGCCGAAAATTAAGTTTAAATGTTATTGTATTTCACGGCTTGAAACCACATAAAAGAATTTTCGAAAAATCTAACATAGAAACATAACTTAAATTATCTTAAACTGTACAAAAAATAAAAAATTTCTAAATTGTATATCCAGTTCATATTTTTATCTATTATTTGATAACATGAAAATGGAAAATTCATTTATTATCTAAATGGGGTTCAATTCAAAATACTTTAGTGTGGCATCCTTGTTCGCGCCGTATAGAATTTATTTATGCAATTGGATGATACTAATTGGAAATTGATGTTATCGATAAATCGATTTTATAACTGACTGACCAGCACTAGCATTACACTCAGTTGTATTTTTTGGTATTGGCCAATACTGATTTTGCTTGTGGCACCTACCTTATCTCAATATGTTTTTTTTTTGGCATTTTGGTAAGTGTTACCGATCATATTAAGGTTTCGAGGGTATTCTCAGGTACAATTTGAAATGC
This sequence comes from Amiota minor, assembly GCA_037043295.1. Classification (NCBI taxonomy): domain Eukaryota; kingdom Metazoa; phylum Arthropoda; class Insecta; order Diptera; family Drosophilidae; genus Amiota; species Amiota minor. The sequence goes on from JBAMAW010002482.1 coordinate 101,020, forward strand.
GTTGCCAACCACATCAAGGTTTCGAGGATATTCAGAGGTGCATTTTAATGTGTTCCCTTCACAAAGAAATCAACCAATATCTTGGTACACACTACTTTTTCAAAACTTACTTGTACTTTGCCCTGTTTATCATACATATGTATACATATATTTATCGCCTGCTCGACTCCAAAACATCCAAAAAACTATTTTCTAAATACTTTTTGTCTCACCCGGGGGACACGATACCAGCAATAAGCCGATCACTCGCTACTTTTTTGCTCTCTAGTCGGCCCGTTCTTTCTGCTCTCAGTCGCTGATTGGCTGAAACACCAAGAGACAGAAAGGAACATATGACGAAATGAAACAATTATTCAGGAGCGATGCTAAAGCACTACCAAATTTAAGGCCAACCAAATTGTCATATTCAACAAAATTTAATAGCAATTAACGGATCCTTTGTAACTTACGTCCTCCTGGTCTGATTGTTATTATTGCACATTATTCTTTAATGCCAACGTGGAATTTAAAAATCATAAATTAACAGCTGCCAGGGCCTGTGGCTTATACAAGTCTTGCATTTATCTTCAACTAATTAAAATTACCAATTGGTTTATCTTTAAAATACAATAAATCATATATGTACATTAATACATTATTATTCATTTAAGAAAAGACAACTTCGGATGATGTGCTTTATACAATATTTATATATTTATATCCAATTATAATATACTTAATTATTATTAAAAATTATTAAAATATTAGATTAAATATAAATTGTTTAAATAAATAAATAAATAAATATAAATGTCACTCGTTACTTTTCAATGCTTCAGCAAAATAGAAAGACATGCGGGAACATCTGAGAGAACTGACAATAGAAAAATATTTACGCTCTTTCTGCTCGCACTTTGCCTTGCGCTCACAACAAAAAATTTCATTTCCATTACCGGCGCAACACCCGAATAGTCTAAAACCGCTCCAATCTTATTCTTTTCAACCGTGCGCCTCCGAATCTGTCCAAAAGCCCATTTCAATTCCATTTTCAAATCACCCGCGCGACAACAAAAACACAAAAATCCTACACTCGTTACTTTTTTGCTCTCATTCGGCCGATCTCTTTGCCTCTGTCGAAATTCGACAATTGAAGAAAGCAGTTCTGTGCGCGCCGGTTTTTTTCGGCCGTCGGCAAATTTCAGTACGAAAGTTGAAAATTGTTTTGCATTAAAAGCGTTTTCATTACAATAATTCGCCTTTGTTAATTTTGTCCATTAATTAATTTAAAAGTCAACAATTAAAGTAGAACTGTGTTTTTTTTTTTTGTTTGGCCGACAGAAAATTTGGGTGTAAATGTTCAAAAAATTTGCAGTGGCAAACACAAAATCCTCAACCGTCGTTCTCAGATTCTCTCAATTCAGTTTTTGTTTTGTTGTGTTAAAAACTTAAAATTGCAACAACAACATTTCGGTGTTGGGGGGGGGGAAAAAAGTAAATATTATAATTTGTTGTTTTGTTGGTTTTTTTTTTTTTTTTTTTTTTTGTTTGAAAAGCTACACGTGTGAAAATTGTTTGTTGTTTCTCACTCGCTCAATAAAATTTAGACACAAAATAATTCGTATATTTTTTTGTTTTATTATTTTTTTTTTTTCGGAGAAAAACAAATTACACGTAACAAAAAATGTTTTAAGAAAATTTTTAATTTTTGCCAACAAATTAAATTTGTTTATAAAACGTTTATTTTTGTGCTGTTATTCTTATTGTGGTTTGACGCGTATTTAATTTTTGTTGTTGTTGTTGTTGGTGCAAACTGTGTAAAACAAAAAATAAAAGAAGATAGATAAAGAAACTAGCGGCTGAGTGAGCGAGCATGGGAGCATGCGAGCGATTGAATTAAGAGGGAAAAGCAGATGATGTTGATGAGAAGAAGAATAAGAAGAAACAGGCGAAGAGGAAGACGAAAAAGAAGAAAATGCGATGGCAACAGAAGCATAAGCTCAAAAAGTATAGAGGAGAAGAAGTGAAGTGAATCAAGTGAAATTACCTTTTGTGGTAAAAGTTAAAATTATTTTCAGTTTTTGTTTAATGATGATGTTTCGCTCTGTAGAGTGCAAAGACAGACACCTTACAATCATAGATCAAAGACATATTAGTTTTCAATAGAGATTCAAATTCAATGTCTCCTTGTCTTATTAGAGAATTCTGATTCTGTATGATCATGGACATCTAAAACAACAAGTAAAGACCAAAATTTCATTAGTTTTCCGCTTAGATTTCTATTTTGATGTTTGATTGATTTGTCATCCAATTCGATTCCCAATAAGATTACAAAAAGAATCTATGATCAGCGAATATCAAGAATAAATATTTCTGTTTATATTCCAATAAGAATTTACAGGAAATTCTGATATAATAAAACAGAAACAGAAATTTATGAAAATAGCATTAGAGAAACTTATAAAAGTGGGCCAAGTGCAAGGAGATACTCCCCCTAGTGGTCCGATTTGACTGATTCCAACAAATGTTCCGCGCCTATATCAAAAACTTATAGGGTCTAAATTTCAGTTCGATAGAACAAACAACAAAAAAAAGTTTATCTAATAAGAACTTGAATTTTAATGTTGAATTTGTATGGGAGGTACCCTCCCTAGTAATCCAATCAAACTGAAATTTCGAAAATATAAGTTCCTGATGTATAGCCACCAACTGTACAAAGTTCAAGATCATGAGATTACTGGATCGTATAGCTGCCATACAAACCAAAATGTTTCTTGTATGGGGACCCCTTTAAGTTTTTGAAAATATTTTAGTTTCAGTATTTGTTGCTGATGCCCGGATAGAACTACACACTCTATGAAAATTTTAACTCTCTAGCTATTGCGGTTTATGAGATATGACCCGAGGACGGTCGGACGGACAACTAAATCTCTGCAATAGGATTCCTTTCGGTACCCTTTGGGTCCGGAACCCTAAAAATGAAATGAAAATTTCAAATCTTTAGAACATATATATCTTGGCTCTTCTAACTCTTAAGTTTTACAAGAATTTTTACTTAAATTTAGGTATATTGAATGTGTTCCTTGTTTGTTGTGTTTGTTAATGAAGCGTATAAGAATGTCGTCTTTATTATCAAATTCTCTTTCTTAATCTATACATTTCAGATATTCTTCTTTTCATTCGTTCGCTTGCTTCGTCAATGAGGAGAAAGAAAGTTAATACGGTCGGCCGATATAAGAAATTCTTTATAGAATATATTTATTGACTTAAGTGGACAAATTTCAATTAAAATCACAATATTTTCCCATCAATAAACTATGACCCACCCGATGATGATGATCTTTCAAGCAAAGAATTCTTTCTCTTGACCATTTATCGAGATTTTAAAATGAAATTTTAAATAATCAGATATCCAAATTGAAATCCGTTAAATAAGCCGCATTATTCGAGTATTGTCTCGAAGCAAAATCAACTTCAGTTGACTTTTCTCAAATTCTGGATGTTTTTATTATTGTATTACTAATCGTATGAAATGGATCAAATTTGATTTTGTTTAGAGATTCTCGAATGTGTGTGTGTGTGTGTCATGAGCTTATGTAACAACACTCCTGGATCCTGATCCCATCAGTTGGATCGATAATCTAGCTGGCTTTTATTTTTTTTTTTTTTTTTCACTGTCAAGTGTCAAATTTAACAAAACAACCATTCAAATTCTGTTTAATCCCAATATCATACACGTGATCAAGGGTTTTCCATTTCAAGACCTTATTTTCAGATATAGTTTATAAGGTTTTTTTTTTTTTTGGTTTCATCTCTGCCTTCATTTTATAATAAAACTAGAGTACACAGCCCGGCGTCGCACAGGCAACCGAAATCCTTAAACTTGTGTGATCAGTACGATCATGAATAGAAAAGTTGAATTATATTTTTGGTCTTTCATTCTCGCTTCCCCCTGCCGCTTTTTTTTTTTGGACAACCGGACAGACACAGAAAAAATTCCAGGGACTTGACAAATGAACAGCAACGTACACCTGGCCTTGTCTTCAGTATTATTGTATTATAGAGTCTTTCAATTTATTCAAAACAATTTGTAGTGCGTTGCACAGCACTTGAAATACTTTTGAAAAAATGAGACGAATCGAATAATTTAATTAAAAAATTGGCATAGTATCCTTAGGGTTTTAACGCAGGCGACCTGATTAATTTAAAAATATGTCTCTAAGCTTTATATGCAACAATTGATTCACCAATTACGCGACAACTGCCCCAAATATCGGAACTAAAACTATCCTATGTCCAAGGCGGGAACCAACTATTCACATACAAAAAATTTCATTGCAATCAGAAGAATGGTATTGCCGCGCATAAGACTCGAACAAACAAACAAACAAAGTTTAATTTTTATATAATAGATATACATACATATTGTGAATCTAAACCATTCTCAGATCCCCTTGAACACACACAAAAAATTTCATCAAAATCGGTCCAGTCGTTTAAGAGAAGTTCAGTGACATACACACTCACAGAAGAATTATATATATAAAGATAATTTCTTAAATTTTATCAAAATTTGTATCTAACTTTATGATTGATTTATCAATCCATTTTTTATCCTTATTGTATTAACGACTATAAAAAAAAAAAAAAAATGTGTATATTGGAAATCTTATCGATATTGACTTTATGGAATTCTGTCGTTTTGATATATTGTGCATAATTTCTTTCTGCCTACTCCTAGGTTCACTTAAATTGATCTTAGAGAATTCCTATAGGTGGTTAACATCTTCCAGTAATTGGAGAACTAAGAATGGAATCTAACTTTTTGCTATTCATATATCATAACAATTTTTATCGCTCTTACATAAGTTTTTCTATTAAGTCCACATAAGTTGAACTTTAATTCTTGACTTCCAACTCCGGGGGGGATTCCTTAGATAAGCGAAAAACAAAAAAAAAAAAAAAACAAGAAGGGCTTTCAGTAATCTCCAAGATTAAGTTTCATGTTGTTTTGCATAAAAGTATCATCATCGGCCAGTTGATAAAGAAAGAAAATTGCCCTGAATTTTATATTATCATCATTTTAAGATTAAAAAACTCAGTCTTGTACAGAAACAACAACAACGACAACAAGGCAATAAATAAAAAATATTTATTAAGATTAATTAAAAATTAAAAAAGAATGGAAAATTCTCCTATATTTTTGTGTCTCTTCAAAATTCTCAAGTTTCTTGCTGCGTTTTGACTGATACTAATTTTTTTCTCCTTGAATTTTTTGTTTTGCCGCTAAATATAAATTGTGATTTTCTGTTTTCTCATCGCCGCCATCGGATCTCATCATCATCATCATCATCATCATCAGCATCATCATTATCATGAGCATCATCATCGATCGATGTCTGTTGGGATCTTAAAAAATTTGTGCGTGAAAAAATACTGAAAATTGTGTGTTTTTATTTATTTTTTTTTTTTCTTTTAGAAGTGAAACTATACATTTTCCTTTAACACAAACAACTAAAATTAAAAGATACATAAAACAATCGAGGAAAGCAGCAGCAGCAGCAGCAGTAGAAAATTAGAAGAAGCAAAGAAGAACAAAGAATCTTTTTTGTTTTGTGTTTTATTTTATTATTTTAAAATTTAAAAGCATAAAAAAAATCAAAAATCAAAATGAGCGACTTCGATTTAAATGTGGACAGCCTCATTCAACGGCTACTAGAAAGTAAGTAATACTATATATATATATATATATATTTATACTATATATATTTGATTGATCTCTTCTATAATAATTGAAATTTATAAAGGTGAACAACATTTTTGTTTGCCTTCTCCTACCTCCTCACTCTTATTTTTATATATTTAAAATTATTGGTTTTATTATATATTTGTTTTATTAAAATTCTGTTAAGTATAAAATATTTTTTTAATTATTAATTTATTTGTTTTTTGTTTTTTTGTTTTTTTTTTTGTATTGAAATTTTTAATTTAATGTTTATAATTTTGGTTTAAGTTTTTATTTTTTCTGAGTATTTTTGAATGACTAAGGGTATGAATGTGATTTAGTATGTTGGTTTTCATTGAGATCCTTAGGTTGATTTCCACTATGTTTGTATTGGGACTATGCATTAATTTTAAAGGTTTTTTCACCAAAAATGGGGCTTTATTTCGATTTCAAAATGGATTGATACATCATTCAAAGTACTGTCCGTCGCTAGCCACAACCTTTTCCCATCTTTCTTTCAATTTCCGGATTCCGTTTCTCCAAAATTCCGGCTTCTGGGCGGCTATGAATGAATCGATCTATTTTTTGGTCTCTTGGATCATTCCCATCGCTTTGAGACGTCTGGAAATGGTTGCTTGGTCAACGTCCAACGTTTCGGCGAGCTCTTCTTGCGTTTGGCACGGGTCTTGGTCCAGCAATGCCTCCAATTCTGCGTCTTCGAACCTTTTGGGCTGGCCAGGTCGCTCCTTGTCCTCGGTATCAAAAACACCAATTTTGAAGCGTCGAAACCAGTACTCACAGGTTGAAATCGATGGAGTATGGTTCGGGTAGGCATCCAACAGCAATTGACGGGCTTGGGTGGTATTTTTCTTCAAATTGAAGCAAAAAAGCAAGGCTTCCCGCAAATTGCGTTTTGACGGCACGAAAGTTGACATACTCGGAGCACAAAAAAACTATGTTGTGTACACTTCAGCGAAATGACAGATACTGGTAAACAAAGCCTAATGATGAGGCTTTGACATGAATATAGTTACAGTATTGCCAGATGCGATACTGTTGTAAATAACGCCATCTGTGTGCAACCTTTAAAATTAATGCATAGTCCCAATATTATTTGGTTTTTTTTTTTGTAACCTTGAGGGGTTTCCACCAAAGAGCTGCAGGTGTCAAATGATTGAGATATGTTTGTATCACATCACTTAAGCCTCGATTTTATTCATTTTCATTCTCTCCTTCTAAAGTACAATAAATACTTTCATATTCTGCCTTTTTGGAAGATCACGATTTGTCTTTGTACTCAATTTCATTTCCTCATTTGAGGCAAATTTCTTTCCAATGGAACACATTTTTCATCTCTGCACCAAGCCAGTAGACGCTGGCGACGCCAGATCTGGAGAGTTCTGTGGATGAGAAAGGAATTCGAATCGTAAATCATTCAATTTAACAATTAAGCATAGTTTTGGTGGAACAGCACTTTTTTTCTTTTGCATATGAGGTAATTTTTTATGTTCTCTTCGATTTCTGCACTCAATCGATCAAATATTTCCATGTAATATTTGCTATTGATGGTTGGTTTCACCTTTCTTAAGATAGTCGATGAATTTGTGCTCACTTTGGACGACTTTCATCAATCTTTTTGTTCCATGTGTATAGTAATAGACCCATGTTTACATACTGAAGCAAAAAAATCATTTTATATCGCTTGAACAGCTCCAAACTAAACTCTGAATCTTCGACATGTAATTTGTTTTTGGTGAGCAGACGCAGCCGCAGCCGCCCTTTTCAAAAGAATCTTATGCATGCTAAAATTTTTATGGAAACTTGTCAAAACTATTGTACCTTCTCAGATCTATAAGGTATCAGCTATCCCATGTTATATCAATTTACCGTCTCCTAAAACTATTTGTGCTCTTGTTTTTTAAAGTTTTTTTTTCGGAACAACTGCTGATTTTTGGGCAACCAAAGCCTGCAGCAACATCATTATTTAAATTCAGCATAGCAGTTAATAATAGTTGATTTCCCTGGTGCAGAGTCTCCCTAATGTTTATCAAGCCGTTTTTAGACTTCAATAGTAGTTTTCCCCATCAAAAAAAAAAAAAGTGTTCTTTTGGAATATACAAAACTAGAGTCACTAAAACCACTATAATTCATAAACCAATTGTCAGAATGTCATGAAATTTTGTCACTTGTCATTTGAACGTTGCCACTATCCAAAAATCAGAGGTATTTGATAAAAGTATTGCTTCATACATATGTGTTAGACCGGAGACTTATGGAGTGACATGATATCATATAATTTCTAGTTCATTAATCTTATTGGCCGACCCACCGATCTGCGGACCAAAGATTAAGCTCTTCATTGAGATTAACTTTCTTAATAATGATGGGTATTCACTGTCTCGGCTGCTCTCTATTCTTCGGATGATGTTCTTTGCTAAGACTTTTAAAAAATTATACTACTGATCTATTGCCAAAATCTATTGCCATTGCTGTTCGTTTTATCTCTCATTTCACCATAACTAGTACATTTACAAATGATTGATTTAAAATTTTGAAAATAACTTTTAAATGATGTTCCCTTTACACTCTAGAGGGGAACTCTATGTCTCCCACATTTCTTTTTACTTACTAAAGATGAGTTCTTGCATCTATAGAAAAAAAAAGAAAACAAAATATTTATTGCTCAATTGAATTTATGAGACAAGTTTTGTTAATTTCCGTTTCTGATATTTTATTTTGATTTTGATTACAATATTAGCCTTTCTTCGTTTATTCATCATCATTCAAAATTCCATTGAGTTCAACTGACTGTCTGTTTGTTTTCTTTATTAAAACCAATCTCAATGCCAAATAACACAATTATAAAAATACTTACAATATAAAACATAACAGAATAGAATAGAACAGAACAAAACATTGGATTCTTCAATTAAAACGTACATACTTTTCACACACCCTTGGAGGGTGCAGAAATTAGGACCATTTCATATCTAATTTGAAACTTTATTTAAAATGGTTTTGAATTGACCGATTTATGTTAAAAAATATAAGTATTCAATTTTGTTCAATGAAATTTTAGCCATTTTGATGTTTCCTCTCTCATAAAGAAGCTCTGATTTTTACTGCTGAAAAACTCGGCCAAATGATTTTCGTATTGAAGCCATTTTTTGTGTCACCAAGAAAATTTTGCAATCACAAAAACAAAGGTGACAAATCGAAGCATTAAAACGTTCCAAATCAGTTCCCCGAGTTTTCGGCGAGGCATTATTGACGTGTCTGGTTAGTCGTTGTCCTGGTGAAACACAACGCGTTTCTTATTGATCGATTTTTGGACAATCAATAGCTTCAAACGGCCTATTTCTTGACAGTAGAGCTCTGATTTCAATTTTTACCCATATGGAAGCAACACATGGTAGATGGTGATTCCCTTTGAGTCGCACCAAGTGCCCAGCAAAACTTTTCTGGCTATTAGTCCCCTGTCGTGGACACCGTTTGACTTATTTCTCATCACCTGTCTTCATCTCTTTAAAGAATGAGTCGATTTCATTCCAAAGCCAAAGAATCGCAAATGGAATTTCGATCCATTAACTTTTTTTTTCATACGGCACCCATCGAACATCGAGCTTCTCTTTTAAATCCAGCTTTTCGTAAGTAGTCGTTTACAACTGTTTTGTGGTCAATGTTAAACTCTTGGGATGATGCAGCGGCTCCTGACTTCCCGGTCTTCATCAGTCATTTCCACGATTTTATCGCAATTTTCGATGACAGTGAAAACAAAACAAAAAACAAAAAAAAAAAAAAAACCACAGTCATGTGAGTTTTTTTTTTTTCTAGTAATTGGAGAACTATAGTTCCCGGAATTGATTACATGTGTCTGTGTTCCAAATTTCACTTTAAAAAATTAATCATTTCCATCCAACATCCTTAAACAAATGCAGTCCAATTCTATGATTATAATAATTTATGAATATTAAAATTATAGGAAAATTTAAATCAAAGTATAGACACAGTTTTCAAACCCAAAGTTCTCTATAGTTCCCGGAAATGATTACCTGTGTCTGTGTTCCAAATTTCAGTTTAAAAAATTAATCATTTCCATAACATCCTTGTATTTTGTTATGTTTCGATTGATAATTCTATTGTTCTATGCTTTACAAGATGATCAGAGATATACAATATTAAAAACATTATCCAGCAACAACATGATCATTATTTTTCATCATCTTATTGTTGTTGTTTCTTTTATTATTATTTTTGTTTGTTGTCAACATCAGCAACATCATCGTCATTGTCGTAGCGATCTTCATTTATTATTTGTTGAAATGGGGCCCCCAAGAATTGACTTTTGAATCAATTAATTTTAATTGATTTTCATTGCTTCTAATGCACTAACAATAATGGGAAAAACAACATCAACAACCACAACAAAATAACCATAACCAGAACAATTACAATAATAAATTTGATCTGCTTTTAAAAAATTACAATATTTTATTTATGAATTCTTTAGTTTAGTTGTTGTGGTCCACTACAATTTTATTCTCTCTTGCTGATCCAATTATGTAAATGTGAAGATCGTTTATTGTTACAACATATTTAGGTATGTTTAGGCTTCGATTTCTATGTATTACCAAATTAGCAAAATTTATATTCAGATTTATGTGGGGGAGAATTATGGATATAAGTATAGGATGGGAGAGACAGAGAAGCCTTACTTTTAGAGTTTGGACTATGCTGCCAATGGCATTCGACTCATATGATCTTTAAACCTATTGTACTATTGGGTTCTTCGGAAAGTAATTTCATTGTTTTTATGATTTGTATTTACGATTTTCTTATAGATCCATTTGGTATTTGATTTCCTCATTTTACCGTCTAAAATGTTTTGAAGAGACCGAAAGAAATAATAATTAGAAGTTGCCAGATCTGGGAAACATGGTTGATGTTGTGGGTGTGGCAGTATATTCCCTACAAGCTCTAAAAACTTTTGGCAAGTTACCAAATTTATATGATGTTTCCCATTATCTTAATGGAACACACTACACCTTTTCTATTGATCAATTTTGGTCTTTACTGTTTAAGTGAATCATTCAATTTGAACAGCTGAACACAGTACACTTCAAAATTGATTCTTGTATTGTTCTTAAAAGCCCATAAAACATGATTCCTTTGAAATTCTAACAAACACCAATTTTTGAGAAATGTTTGAGCTCGTCCATCTTTCTTTCTCTTGCCTTTAACTTTATTGTACACAACCCATTGCTCATTCCCAGAGATGATGCGCTTTAAAAATGGATCACTTTCTTGAAGTTTGAGAAGAGCAATGCGACGGTTCAAACTTCATTCCGTAAAAACATATGTCCAGCTTTAGGATAAAATCTAAGCGTTTCAAATGATCATAAACGGTCGAATTCGATAAAATTAATCTCACAGCAAACTCACGAATTGTTGTTCGCCGGTTTGCATCAATTAATGCTTTTATTTTCTCTTCACCAACATTTTGTCAAAATCAAAATTGCTAGATTGAAATTTCACAAACCAGTTTTCTATTGGCGTAGTGACAACACATCCTTTCTTCCATAGACATTGGATATCTGTTTTCGTAGCTTAATAGCATGTTTATCTTTACGATAGAATAAAAATTCGGCCAAATGCGAGTTACGCTTGGACACGGAGGGTTTCGTGCCAAATGGGCGGTTTGAATGGGACCGATTTGGCTGATTTTCTCAAATGTACAGCGCCAATATCAAAAACTTATAATGTCTTCATTTCAATACAATAGTGCAAAGAACAAACAAGTTTTCCTAATATGAACCTGAATTTTAATGGGGAGTTTGCATGGGAGGTACCTATCCTAGTGGTCTGATCAAACTGAAATTTGGACACTACAAGTTTCTAATCTAATCCACCAACCATGTAAATTTCAAGACCCTAGGGTAACTGGATCGTATACCTCAAATACATATCCATAGGTTTATTGTATGGGGATTCCTTTAAATTTTTAATTATATTTTAGATTTCGTATTTGCTGCTGTAGCCCCAAAGGAACTACATATTTTGTGAAAATTTCAACTTTCTATTTATTACGGTTCATGAGATTGATCCCGTAGACCGACGGATGGACAGCGTAGCCTTAGTAATAGGGAACCCTAAAAATGCTGCTTTTCATTTTCCACATTTGATAGATCATTCTTTATCACGCAATCCTTGCCAGATCAGCTGTCAAATTATAAGGCGTCTGTTGCGAAAAAATGATATAACTTTCCGAACAACCCAACACAAAACCCTCTAACCATGACAAAATTATTTGATGGCAATCCAGTAAGTGAGATTTTTGAAATATTTATTGATAATAAAGAAGAAACTCATTAACCGCTGGAGCTTATGTTATGTGAACATACGAGTGCAATTGTTCAATTTCTACCTCTTAACTGATTCTGATTCTATGTTTGCCTTTAAGACAAGCTACTTATTCATTGAAATTCTGTCACACCTTTCCACCCACCCTTCTATAATTCAGTTGTTTATTGGCTTCTTGATGTTCTTTTATTTATTTATTTATTGTAGTTGGCTCTCCCCAGTCACGCCTTAACTTTTCTTTATCATTTGTTGTCTTCTTTTTAAGCTTATCGCGAAATTGGGTCTTGATAAACTTGAAATTGAAATCGAATACGAAAGCAAATAAAAATGCTAACGTGAACGCATTCATTCATTCATATAGTCATTAGTTGAATCAGGTGAAAAAATGTATGTAAAATCCAAAAAAAACAAACCTCCTCAGCACCAAAACTACAATAGAAACAGAAAACAGACAATACACGGGTAATTTAATACAAGCAACTCAAACAATAATAAATATCTTAATATTATCAACCATATGTGTTTACCTAGTATAAACTCATACGACGCTTGAAATATTTTTACTTAAAGTAAAGAAAAGGTTTCTCTCTATTGTGAAACGATATTTTCAATACCATAAACTGAATACAAGTAAAGAATGTATAATCATTTCAGTCAGATGTCTGTAACTCTTATAACCATTCTAAGTATTGAAGATCCTATAAAATCCTTTATTGCAATGGGCATCCATTTGGTAGTTTTTGAGGAGATTTTTCCGATAGAATTTTGTATTATTATTATTTTTTTTTTTTTTTATAAAAGTATATACTGAATCTCCTATATAATACATAGGACTAACAATAAGGTTACAAATCTTATAAAACTAATACACATGTGTCCCTCCTACAATGAAGAGGAAGGAGTTCACTTAGCACTACGAGCCTCTAATTAATCAAAAGGGCAGCACGATCGTTACGGATCAGTCGAGATGAGTTCCTTGTATGGACAAGGACTCTGGCTAGAGGATTAACATGTCGAACTAATTTATCCATGAAAATAGCTTTACGCTTGGAACATTCATCTTTGACAGGTGGTACTTCCAGGTCTTTGTGAATGTCTTCATTCCTGATATACCATGGCGCTCCCGTGATTGTTCTAAGTATTTTGGATTGTGCTCTTTGTATAACTTCAATGTTACTCGCGCTCGCGGTACCCCACAATTCAGAACCATAAGTCCAAATTGGTTTAATAACAGAGTTATACAGCATCACCTTGTACTCAAGTCTCAGTCCAGATTTAGAATTGATTAGCCAGTGAAGACTTTGAGCCCTTAGTTTTTTGTATTATGACTTCTTTTTTTTCCATTTTCATACCTACCTATCTATATTATTGTATTTGTCACAGCTTTCAGAAGTAATACTGGAAAATATGGCACGTGGTCCTTGGAAACCATAATTTTTCCGAAATATCGATCTGAAATTTTATCAATTTCTTTCATTCACCATGATAATGATACGAATAATTAAATGCCAAGAGTGGCATATTCAAAATCAACTTGGAGTTTCTTCAATCTGATGACGAGCGACGTTCCCCAAACAATATGTGAACAATCAGAGGCATATATATACATACTATTGTATATATGTACAATATATGAAGAGTATCTAAGCTTTGATGTGACCAAATTTAGCTTCTTTTCTTTTTTTTTATCTTTGCTTTCGTAATAGTTTTCTTCGACTTTACGCTCTGATAAAACATTACAGATAAGTAAAGAGAGGAAAAAGTTTTTTTTTACGAAATGTTAAAAGGAAATGATTAAATTATAGTTACACATATGATAAAAGCGTGTGTAATGTGTAAATGTAAGGGAGTGAAGACCCCATAGTAACCAATTTCCATCCACATTTCCCTTCTTTAAATGCTGAAAACAAAAATCAACCTTTTAAAGTCTTTCGAATTGTAGTAAAGATATTTTATTTATTGTAGAATTTTGTCAATCTTATTTGAATGAATTTCTGTATGTTTTGGAGCGTAAACTTAATTGGTTATTGGGGTTATCAACTTCAGTCTCAGCCATGGTCTTAACATTACTTATGTTGTCTGTGGATCTTATTCTTGTCTTTTATAATCACAATATAAAATAATTTTTCTTTTTTTTTTTTGCTTAGATAGAAAGATAGATTAATTCTCGTTAATTATAGTCCAATAATACACGTATGTATAACCAGTTGTTTGTTGTTTGTTGCCCAAAGAAAAAATTCCCCATTATTTCTTTTAGAATCTAAAACATTTTTCTATCTGCTTATGACGACTGTTCACTATGGTGATGATGGGTAGATGGATAGATGGATAGATGGATGGTCTTATTGGCTTTGTCTATGCAACACAACAACGCAACTACTACATGTGTCTGTATCTGTCTATCTGTCTATATATATGTATATATATCTATATCTGATTGTTATACGTAACTTAGTGCAATACATAACCAATTGACGCCTCCAAGCAAAGCATTTGCTGCTTTCCAGTACTTTGCCACCTTTAAGTGTGGATCTCTTTTTCAGGTCGGATATTTGTTTTGACATATATAAGCTGCTTACACACACAGACACACACAAGCACTAAAACACAGATACAATAAAAACACGTGCAATGTCCAAGCGCAACAAAGTCGAAGCAAAAAGAAAAGAAAAAAAAAAAAACGAGGCAGAGGCAGCTGAATTCAGTATTTGACAGAAATGATTGAAAGATATATTAGGATTAGGTTAGGTTAGTTTAGTACAGGGTCAGGGTGGATAAATAGTTTGTGTGTTAAAAAACCGAAAGGTGCGTGTCCGATTGGCTTATGAACTACTTAAGTACTTTGATAAGTAAGTGGGTGCACGTTTGCCTTGCCACATTTTGACATCCGATTTTCCGGTTGTTTCTAAATGAAATGAATTCTACTTTGCAATGTAATGTCTAATCCTTCTTTTTGTGTTTTGATTCTCAGATTAAAAATTATTCCATTTAATGGATGTCATTCCAAAAGAAAGTTTCATCATTTAAATCAAAAATCCATTCATCAAGCCATTATTCCACTTTATCGAATGTTGTGAAGTGCTGATTGATCAGCCAGTGCGTGCCCTGCCCCATCGATGAAAATAAACGAAAATCTGAAGAAGACAAGTCTGATGAATACAGCGGGTGGGGGGTTAGAGTTCACAACGAAGGACAGAAATTATGTCTTTGATCAGTTAAGCAGGACATGATCTCATGTCATGTCTTTTGACCATTTTTCGATCAACCCATAGTTCAAATTGGTCATTTACTGCTGGTAACGGTTGGCTTCTTTCCGAAGCGTGTTGTTGTTGATATTTTTTGTATGGAATTCTTAAAATAAAAGTGTTTTTCACCGCCAGTCACAACCTGATGCAAACTCCTTTTCTTTTGCTTTTCCATCTGCCAGAATTTGACTAGAATTCATATGAAGCCCACTTTCCAAGCTTTAGTATCCTTCCCATGGCTCCCAGGTGATCAGAAATGACTTGCTGAGGTGCATTTAATTGCTGTGCCATCAAACAAAATGGAAAAAACTTACTCATGAACACATCTTACTCTTTATATTTA
This sequence comes from Amiota minor, assembly GCA_037043295.1. NCBI lineage: Eukaryota > Metazoa > Arthropoda > Insecta > Diptera > Drosophilidae > Amiota > Amiota minor. The sequence goes on from JBAMAW010002482.1 coordinate 116,669, forward strand.
TTTGTTTTGGAATATTTTGTGCTCAATGTTTTGATACTTTTATCTCGTCTTCATTCAGTTCAACTTTTTGCTGTCAAAAACTCTTTTAAATATTGCATGTCTTATTCACATTCAACACGAAAAACGAAAAATTCAATCAAAATTTAAAAAAGGCATTGCAGCATTTTAGGCACAGAAGCAAAGCAATTACTTCAAAACGAATAAGTTTCATGTGGAGTTGAATTCAGCTCAGCTCAGCTCAGCTCAGTTTAGTTCAATTCAGTTGAGTTGAGTTGAGTTGAATTAAATTGATGGAAGGCAAGGTTGATTTATTTAAGTACAAGGTGACGACGATAACACTTCAGGGTAAAAATATTAGCCAATCAAACACTCATTTTAGGGTAATGTTACATGATATGGGAACATCAAGGACTAGAATTTCTATTACACAACTATTTTGTTATGAAAATTTATAGACAACTTAGTGTGTAAAATTAAATTAAATTAGTTTTATAAACTTATGTATTTTTTTTTTTTATTAAAAAATAGAAAAAATGCCTTCCTTTTCATGAAAATTTCTGTTAAACTTCAAGCGGGTATGATGATCATTTCATATAGTATGAGGACTCATTAAGACAATGGTCGAAGAGGTCAAGCTTTTATCGTCTTTCAGAATTTTCAAAACATCCCTCGTTTTTTCATTTGTTGTTGTTGTTGTTGTTGTTCTTGCGAGGCTTGTATCAAGTGATTTAAACTTTTAAAAAACTATTTTTAACTTGTCTGTTCTGTTCCTGTTCCTTTGCCAAAAAGTTAGTTTAACGGTTGCATTCTAAACTTTCTTTTTTCGAAGTGGTAGACCTTTATGTGTTAAATAGGAATCCTTATTATCCCTTTATGTAATTTACTTAACTAAAAACAGGCAGACATACTTGTACTAACAATTAGATTGTTAATTTGAGACGACGGTAGCCGTTGATGAAAACCATCCCACTTTGGCTATATTAAGGTCATTTAATGACGCTAAAGTTCTTCTTTGATGGGCTGCGTGGTACAAATCCTAGCAAGTAGACAGAGAAAAATATTGAAATCTCATTGACCTATCCTTTGAAGAGATGAAAGTTCCTTAGTAGGATCATGATCAATCTTCTACTTACTTAATGTAATCTTCTACTTACTTATTTGAGTAGATCACATCCTTTATCCTTCCTCTCATTTGTTTCTTTCTAACTTTTTTCACTTCTTACTTTCATATGCATGGATAGACATATAAAATTAGGTTCTTCAAACTCGTTTTTCAATTTAAACTTTCAACGATGATGCGTCAAACATACCTATTTTCTATTAGTCTTGTCCTTATTGCACCTCAACCTTACTTAAAAAGTTTGTGGGTGTGAATGTTTTTTTGGTCTCTCCGTTTAATGTCTGATACTTATGATTTGCTGCTTCTTTTCGCTATAAAGTATTTAAAAAATGTCACATAATAAATTTGCACATTAATTTTAAGCGCAATCATCATCATCATCATCATCATTAACATTATTTTTCTTTCTCAGTCTTTCTTTCTTACTCTGTGTCACGCAAATAAGTATATTTTTCACACTTTAACTGATGCGTCGTTTTAACCACAAAATGGTTTGGGCCTGTTCTCATCATTATCATTATCACCATCATAATAATATTAAATTATATTCCTGATGCTTATGTTGTTGTTAGAATGATAACTCAATTTAAAAAATTGAAATTGAAATAGATTTTCTCACACAACTTTTTAGAATAGCTTAAGAGGGTTTTATCTTGTTATGATGATGACAATTTTTGGAATCGAATACCCTGTCTGTCCTTCTGTATTAAACTTAAGTTACTTGCTGCTAATGTAAACCTCTTCTCAAATGATCTATTGAAGAACCCATAAAATGTATCTTATATATGTTCAAAATTATACTATTGATTTCTCCTTCTATTTCGATTTGAAATCTGATATCTTTGTCTCTAAAGAACCCTAGTTTTTGGGTTTTTGGTTCATTTCCCCAATTACACTCTATGTTTAGAGATCCAGATCCATTGCAGAGACTAAAAAAGCCTAGAAAGTACTAATAATCTTTCTCATTCGAAAATTGTTTTCATTTAGTGAGTTGTTACAGGATATCTGATAGTCATTTCATTATCATTTGCTAATACAATATTTTAGCATCATCATCTCATCAACCATATAAATGATCCACATTTACGTTGTCGTCATCTTCTGAATGACTTAGTAATAAATATTTAGTCTATATCTATTTTTCTTCTATCCATTAATTCATTCATTTATTCCAACATTCATACATTCATTAATTCATTCAATTTTTCATTTATGTACTTGCCTTTTGGCAATGTTTGCAATTTTCTCTTTACTTTTGGGTTTTTTTTTTCTTTTTCATCAATTATCTTCTTAATTTGATTTTTAAAGTTATAAAATTGCACGCTACAAATTATGAATAATGCATCGCATCAAATGTATTCAGTATAATATACTCATATTTCTCTGGGTTGTGTTGATTTTGATTGCCTATGGAAAAAGATTCGTTTATTTTTCTATTAAATTGTTCATTGATCTTATTGAACTGAAATTTTGAATACTGGAAGTGTCTGACCTAGATTCACTAACCATGTAAATTTCAAGATCCTCAAATTACTGAATCTCATGCCTCCCATACAAATCCAGATTCAAATTGAAGTTCTTATTAGAAAAACTATTTTGTTTTCCGTATTATTGAACTGAAATTTGGACACTAGAAGCGTCTGATCCATATTCACCAACCACGTAAAATTCTACATCCTAGGACTACTGGATCTCATAACTCCCATACAAATCCAAATTCAAATTTATGTTTTTAATAGAAAAACTTTTGTGTTTCTCATATTATTGAACTGAAATTTTGAATACTGGATGTGTCTGACCTAATTCACCAATCATGTAAATTTCAAGATCCTCAAATTACTGGATCGCATAGTTTCTATACAAACTTAGGTTCAAAGTGATGTTCTTATTAGAATAACTTTTTTGTTTTTCATATTATTGAATTGAAATTTAGATACTAAAGGTGTCTGATCCATATTCTACATCCTAGGACTACTGGATCTCATAACTCCCATACAAATTTAAATTCAAATTCATGTTCTTATTACAAAAACTTGGGTTTTCTGTATTATCGAATTGAAATTTGAATACTATAAGTGTTCGTCTCATATTCACCAGCCATGTACATTTCATAGAAGTATTGGATCGCATAGCTTCCTTACAAATATATATATATGTAATTCCCTTCTTTTTTTCTTGTTTACTTTTACTTATTTTACATTGCGTATACGTACATATTTCGTATTGAATTTGTTCTATATCCTTGTCAGGTGCTGCTCACAACAAGAGAACATGAGCAATTAATATCTAATATTATTACGTCAATCATTGCGTAAGTCGAGTGGTGAAATGCCGCTTTGAAAACCAACTAAACACCAATTGACCCATGATCACCATCACCATCACCATCACCATCACCATCACCATCAAAATTCTTTCTTTTCTCTGAGTGTGTTGCTGCGTTGTTTCCTATTCGAATTACTAACTTCTCGCTATAAGTATATTGTGTTATGTGTTTAAACATTTTCCATGCCTCGTAAAAATTATTTCGTAATGCATTTCCCCATTATTTCATTAGATTGTTTATAGCCATAACCACAAATGGGGCACGTATGGGGCATCAGTTCTGCTTGCATATAGCAGCAGTATTCATCTACCCCATAAACCAAATCCCCTACACCCTGCCATACACTATTTTTGAATGGACCCCGGGTTGTTTATATTTCGTTTTGTGATTTTTATGATTTCCATAGATAAAATAAGAGGAACCAGGAAATTTCATATATGTAAATGTTAATATTGTATATACATATGTGTGTGTGTGTGTGAATGTGTTTTTGTTGTATTGTTTAGTTGTGTTGTTGTTGTTGTTGCTGTTTTGTTTTTCGTTATTTCCCATTTAAATTTCCTTTTTTGTTTTCATTTTGTATATTTATGTTGTTTTTCTTTTTCTCTCTAAAAAGTTATACAATTCAATCCCCCTAAATCATTTGCTCCCCCCCCCCAAAAAAAAAAAAAAATAGAAAAATAAAATATAAAATATGAATTATGCATATTTATTTCAAATATTTTAAATTTTTTGTTGCAATAAAAACTATAAAATCTAAAATAAATAAAATAAAAAAAAAAACTGTAAATAAAATAAAAAGATTTTAAAAAGCAAAAAGAAGCTGAAGAACATGCACAGAAATTACTGATAGCTCAACATATGAGCGCCATGGAAGCAGCTGCCGTTGCTGCCGCTTCTAGTAGTGGCAGTGGTGGTGATGGTGCCACCTCACCTGGTACTGCTTCTGGTAGTGGTGGTGGTGGCGGCGCCTGTGGTGGCGGTCCAGTATTATCACGTACACCAACTACTGAATCTACTCTCTCCATGGATGATCTGAATGAACAGCAACGTCGTCTACTACAGCAATATTCAATATCACCGCCAAGTGAGACTTTGATATCAGCTGAAGGTGATCAGATTACAGTACATCATCCGCGTGAGGAACCTGTTAAGAAATCTAAATTAAAATTACGTGATTTCTTTGTTGCGGAATTCGGTATATACAAAACAATTTTTGAAATTTTCAAACACATAATCTCACAACCTCTATATATATATATATGTATATGTAGCGCAATTCAAATGAAATCAACCTCAACCTGGCTATAGCCGCCAGTCAGTCCTCGCCAGACAACAGTAGTGTCTGTACTGTACTGTAATGTACTGTAATGTACTTTTGTAATACATACATATTTGATTCGTATTCGTATTCGTATTTGTACTCTCTGTCATGTGTCTAATGGTGCTAATACACTAAAATCGTTTGTCGTCGTTCGTTAACATATCGTCTTATCTTTTGTTTATATTGTATAATATAATTTTTTTTTTTATTCATATAATTAAGAACACTTAAGATTTGTCTCTTGTTCTTATTTGTTTGTTTGGATTTTTTTCTTTTCCTGTAACAATAATTTGTTTGTTAATAATTTCTCATATTAAATATTATAAATTAAATAGTTTTCATAATAAGCAATCAATAATGAATAATTTATTATTTAAAAAAAAAACTAGGCTTTTAAAATATAAATTCCATACATTTATTGTACACTTTTTGTCAGTTTGGTATGTGTGAAAAGCCTTTTAAAACTGATTGATAACAAATTTCATCTTTATAAAAACACTTGAGTAAAATATTCATTAAGAAAATACAAGTATTAATTTGATAATATTTACGGGAGACCCATGGGAGTAAAAATTGAGTTTTGATTAGTTTAATAAAAATGAATCCCTTAGTCTAAACAGTGAAGAACAATTGAACGTCCATTAAAAACTTGAAGTAAGTTTGTTCTGTTAAAGCTATTAATTTATAGAAAAACAGATCTCAAGTTAAAAGAGACAGGTCTTATGGACCCGGTGTATACTTATAATTGTTAAAATTAAGAAGGCAGGTCTATGGCAAGGTCATTGGCCTGAGCTACAAGCTGTACTAGAAGCTTTACTTGGCTATATTTTCCGATTTTGTCCATTATTGGATTTATTCCTATGAAACTGCTGCTTTTTTAATAAAATTCAACCAATTTTTTTTTTATAAGCAAAATGAAGAAATACGTCAATCAAAATAATAGCCATCGCTGGTTATGACTCATCATTTACTCATCTGTCAGGCAAAGCACGGAAGAAATCCTGGTATTTTGAAGCAATCCATTGGACTATCCAATTTTCGGCTGCTTCATAAGAATGGAATTGCTGTTTCGGCAGTCCATGCTCCATCGAACGAAACAAATGGTAGTCTGAAGGGGTTAGCTCTAGTAAATATGAAATGTGGGGTAACATTTCCCATCGTATTGCTTCCAAGGTTTCCTGGACTGAAGCAAAATCAGTTTCCCATGTCTGCTCGTCTATTCTTCACATTTTTCTTTCAGTGCGTGATTCAAATTGATTAGTTGTTGTCGATAGCGAACTGCGGTAACCATTTGACAAGGTTATTTAAGCTCAAAATACATGTCATCCGTGTGATCTCACAATATGCAGAGAAAACACTTTTTTTCATAGATGTTTTTGTCTGCGATTTTTTATGTTTTGATTGTTAAAATAAATTCGTTTTCCATCGTCAGTGACAATTCAATAGAAAAAAAATTTAAGTAGTGTGCTTCATTTTGAGTTTCGTCACATTTCATTTTCATATTTTTTGGATTTAGTCCCTAGTCGCTAAAGAAGTTTCACTTCAAAAACTCTTTCTTCTTTGACACAAATGGTTTTTCGTTTTTCGATGTCTCTTCCCTTCAACGCATATGACACCCATTTTCCTTCCTTTTGTATTATTCCCAGGTCTCGTAGACCAACTTCTAATGCGTCTGCAAGCTGTTGTTGCATTTGATATGAATCCTTCTCCAAAAATGCTGGCAATTGTGGTTGTCTTTGAACTTTTTCTTAAGTCTACCAGGCTCTTTGTTGTCAAGATCATGGAAATATACCCATGATATTGTGAATATCTTGGTGAATGGTTATTATGAATAACCAACCAAACAAACAAAGATTTGAATGATTTTGAAATTATTAGAATGAGATGTTCAATAATAATCAGTTATCTGAGCTGACACAAGTACAATATTTATAAACCTATTAATGCCTCAAATTATGCATAGATTTTCGTATACATTTCTCCTTTTTGTTGTCAATTTAAATCATAGAATATTAAGCTTGACAAGCACTAAACACAATTAGCATTGAACATTGAACTGAACCTTCCACCATAATATTCAAGGTAACGATTATACATATTTAGAAGGGCGGGCATGAATGTGCCTATCACCATCTATCCATCATTCATCGCATCAAATACTTGTACATACAATACAATAATTTTCTTTTACTAAGTACGAGTATTTTCGAAAAGAAAGTGTGGAACTGTTTAGATGAGAGTTGAAAGATTTTGGCATGGGGAAAAATAGTGTACATACCTATAGTGTAATAATGAAATTCTATTTTATAAATTGAATATTAACACATAGGAAACAATTCATTTCTTTGTGATTCATTCTTGATTAGTGCAATTTGACACGCGACAAGAGTAGCAGCAAGTAAATAGAAACCATCAACAACGACGGCGACGACAAATTCTCAATGTTGATCATGCATCTAGCAAATTAGTGGGGTCGCTTGATTTCCCAAATACTCGTACAATATAAGAATTAACCTTTTAGTATTGTAAAAAATAGAAAAAAATAGAAATTTTTATTGTAAAAAATTACTGCAGACATGAAAAACTTTTTGTACAATTTACAATATTTATGCACATTTATTTGTTTTTCCATTTCCATTTCCATTTCCATTTTTTATTGCATTGTCGGGCATGGCATATTAAGTGAATGGATTAGTTTGGGGATCTTCCAATTGGAATATTATTATGATATTCATAATGCAAATCCAACACATTAGATCAAATCAGATCTGATGGAATTGAGCTTGGTTTGTTCTCTCTCTCCGGTTTTCCTTTCCATCCAATTGTCATAAATGAAAGTGTGATTGGTTAGATTTCCTCTTTATATTTATTTATTATTAATGAATCTAAGTAGGGAGTATTTAAACGACTGACCTGATCTAAAAGTCATAAGTTCTACTAACAAAAATCGATCAATTGAACCAACTTAACTAATGAAGTAACTTAACTAAACATGCGAAAACCCAAAAACAAAAACTTATCAAAACTACTTACTTACTTACTCTGATTGGTAATACTGAGTATGACGCTGAGTATAGAGTATAGAATATGTACTATAAGAATCTCATAGATTCGTTCGTGGCATTCATTGGATTGAATTTGGTTTAGTTTTATGTTTTTGTTTTTCTTTTGCTTCTGTTCGTTTTTTGTTCATTGTAATTTTGATTGGGTACGAGTAGTTGTGTTTTTTAGTTTTCTCCACTCGAATTTCATCCATTTAACTAATCAGCATTTAAACGAGTCTCTCACGTAACTAACTTTTACCCTGTTGCAAGGTTACGTCGTTGTCCGTATAACTATGCCATGTTGTGCCTGCCCCGTGCCGTGCCGTGTTCGTTTTTCTTCTTATGCTTATTGTCACAGTCAGTCGCCATTTTAATTTCGACTTTGTGTGTGTGTGTGTGTTTGTCATTTCCGCTTCCTCCTTTTCCACTGACTGACATTTCATCAAATTTTATAGTTCTGTGTTTTTCTTCTTCTATTTCCTCATTATTTCCTTCATCATCATTCTTTATATTTACGGTTTCTATTATGCGCTGATTTTTTGTTTATATTGATTACATTTGATTTCTAAGACAATAAAACAAATAAATAAAAAGATGAAAAATCCAAACAGTTTTCTCCTGAGCTCAATAATATTTATTTCAAGTGAGAGTCTCCTCCTCAGTTAAGTGGGTGCTGATACTAAGTATATATTTGATTGAGTTTTTGTATTCTGTTTATACCCTGTAACACAAATGCAGGAGGATTTGTGCACATCTTATAAAGTAAGCTCGACGAGAAGAGTTTCTTAAGACATGCCCGTCTGTCCGTTTGTATGTATGCAAACTAGTCGCACAGTTTTTGAGTTAGAGATCTGAACCGCACCACCAGGAGGGGTACCTTCCATACAAACTCAGGTCAAATTCAGGTTTTTATTAGGAAAAGTTTTTAGGCTTTTGTATTATCGGACTGAAATTTGGATACTACAAGTGCCTGACCCATATTCACCAACCATATAAATTTCAAGACCCTAGGATTACTGAACCGTATGGCTTCTATACAAATCCAAACTCAAATTCAGGTTCTTATTAGGAAAACTTTTTAGGCTTTTGTATTATCGGACTGAAATTTGGATACTACAAGTGCCTGACCCCTATTCACCAACCATATAAATTTCAAGACCCTAGGATTACTGAATCGTATGGCTTCTATACAAATCCAAACTCAAATTCAGGTTCTTATTAGAAAAACTTTATTGCTTTTTGTATTATCGGACTGAAATTTGGATACTACAAGTGCCTGACCCATATTCACCAACCATATAAATTTCAAGACCCTAGGATTACTGAATCGTATGGCTTCTATACAAATCCAAACTCAAATTCAGGTTCTTATTAGGAAAACTTTTTAGCTTTTTGTATTATCGGACTGAAATTTGGATACTACAAGTGCCTGACCCATATTCACCAACCATATAAATTTCAAGACCCTAGGATTACTGAATCGTATGGCTTCTATACAAACCCAAACTCAAATTCAGGTTCTTATTAGAAAAACTTTTTAGCTTTTTGTATTATCGGACTGATATTTGGATAAGTGCTTGACCCATGCAAAACATGCAACCTTGCAAATTTCAAGACCCTAGGATTACTGGCCGATTGTTTTTGTATATTAAAATCTATTGTAATTATGTGTTGTCCACCTTCTGCCATTTCTTTGCTAACACCATTATTATTATTATTATTATTAGTATTGCATTAACACTTCCCAAGCAAGGTTTTTCAATTTAAATCCCACCAGAATCACCTTCTTTGCCGTCAATCCTGGCTTTGCTACTATTTGTGGAACTTCATCTAGCTTAAACCAAGACCGTTTTCGGACACCAGTCTCGTTTGATATCAAATTTTCATCACCTGCTACAAATCGCTTCAACGGAAAACATTCTTTGAATATCTGGGTAGTCTATCCTATTCTGTGAAGTCCCAGCTTATAGAGTATAGGGTATTACATTACATACTAATGTATGTATATCAGTTACACATGCATGCAGTTCATTCTTACATTGTGATTCCATTTATTTGTTCAATCGTTCGTTCCTCCGTTCGTTTATTTAGTTTACTATTTTTGTAATTGTTTATTAGATTTAATATATTTCTAATATTCAAATAATTGAGTTCACATTGAGCGATGTCACCAAAAATACAAGTTCATACTCGTATATTCATTCAATATTATTGTGATATGTCTTTAATGCCTTCTACTTACTTTTCTTTCTTCTTGTTTGTTTTTGATTGAAAATAGAAATAGAATTTTCTTGTTTTTTTTTTTTGTTTTATTTAGATTTATTTGAATGTCATAACCTTCAATAATTGAGTGATGAAAAGAATAATCATCATCATCATCATCATCATCTTCAACAACATCAATATTATTATTATTTGATACATAAAAATGTTTTAAGAAATTTACACATCTTAAGATTGTTTTTGTTTGGTTGTTAATGAAATAATAAAAGAAAGAAAGCTTCCGTGTCTCTCGTTATTTACAAACACATGCAAATGTATTATAAATTAAAATGACAACGTTTGTATTCTTAATATTTATAAAAAAAGTACGTGATTTTGCTTAAATTTCTTTCTCTTTATATTTATGAAAGTACATAATATTTTTATTATTTATTTCAAATTTAATTAACTAATCAGCAATAAACAGAGATTTTTATAGCAAAGATGAAATGATTGGTAAAGGAGGGAGAGTTAATGGGTTATCATATAATCATATTTATTGAGAATTAAGAGTTCATAATAATTCAGAATATGTAATTAAGTAACTAACTCTAACAGTGGTTGATCACGACTTAGTCGGTCCTAAATTCAAGGCGAAAGCCGAAAATTTTCAAGTAAAAAAAAGAAAACAAAAAAAAATTAAATCTAACAAATTGAAAATTTAAGAAAGGTGATATGGAATGATATTACTTTCCATAGCTTATGGCCCAGATGTGTGCCTTCTTTGCCCATGGTGGTCCACTTGGTGTCTATGGTATGGTAAATACAATAATATGCCACCACACAACTGAGTAGCTTTCCGTTGGTCGTGGGGTGTCTGATCGTTGCGGCGGTATGTCATCCCATGTCTCAAGTCCCGATAAAAGGTGAGCTTTTGTCTCAAGCATTGATTTGAGGTTAATGTCTTTGGTTCTGTACGAAATATTTACTTTTTGAAGACACTTAAAATTAATCAAAAGTCCCTTTATCTTCTAATTAAATATACTCAGAACTTCTTGACAAGCAGTTAACACAATCTTATCTTCACTTACTTCACACAGTTTTCATTTAAGATGATCGATCATTTATGGTCTTTAATGTACTTAGTTTAGTTTTTGATCTCTTAGTGTTAAAAATATTTATCAAGGTCTATCGTAAGTCTAAATTCATGCTTTTTTGTGGTGCTAAATCTGGTGACTTCCAAGAAAATTCTTCAAATCTGCTGGACACTTGGTTCAAAACTTGCAATGAATAGACATTGATGATGTGTCTTAATTTCCCAAAAAAAAAATTATCTCATTTATCAATCCATTCAATGACTGTTATTTCCATTACATTTCGGTATTGCAAAACTCATTTAAATTCTAAGACCATAAAGGGGGGGTTTTTTTTTTAACTAATTTATTAAGGAACAAGTAAGAAGTCTAACTTCGACTATGACGAAGTTGATATACGCTTCACGCACCCCCTCGAAAACGTTTTTCCCTATGCTGTGTGATATAGCATTCAGAAATATTTAATTATTGCTTTGAATTATGTTTAGGGTATAGTTAGTATAGTATACATAGAGACCGAAATATTTGTATGGGAGCTTTCGATCCAGCAATTCTAGGGTCTTGAAATCGAAATCGACACGGTTGTTGAATGTGGGTTTGGGTTTGTATAAGAGCTATACGATCCAATAACTCTAGCATCTTGCAATTTACGCATTATATGGACATTGATTAGCAACTTTTAGTATCTAAATTTTAGTTCAATGGGACAAAAAACAAAAAAGTTTTTTTTTTAATAAGAACCTGAATTTAAATGGATGAATGGTTTGTATGAGAAGTACCCCATCTAGTGGTCCGATTCGGCTGGTTTAGACAAATGTACAGCACCTATCTAGGAAACTGATAGAGTCCAAGTTTGAGCACGATAGGACAAAAAATAAAAAAAAGTTTTATAATAAGAACCAGAATTTATAGGGGAGGTACATCACCCCCCATTGGTCCGATTCGGCTGGTTCCGACAAATGTACAGCGTCTAGTTAAAAGAAATATTCGAGCAAACTAAGAGACTAGTTTGCATACATGCAGACGGACAGACGGCCATGGCTTAATAAATTCGCCTCAACGAGATGATCAAGGTGTCTCCTTGACTTGACTCCTTCTGCCAGTTACAAACTTCATGACAAACTTATAATACTACATATTATGTAAAAATATTGTATATATCCCTTGTTTAACAAATTTACTTATGATGCTTTTTGCTTGCAAACTTTTTTAATTAAATTAATTAAAAGTTTTAAACAAACTCCAATTGACATGTGTCTCAACGATATTGACATAACATTACGAAACGAACAAGGGAACGAATGAAGAAAGGCAGAATACGAAGAAAAAGTCCTATTTACTTGATGACGATGAAGTGCATTTGAATTGCTTATTTGAAAAGAAGATATATAGTATGTACAATATAATACTACACATCATATCATAAATTTATATTGACATGTGTAACCATCATGTATCTAAACTTGATACATTTTCCTGTCCACTAAGGGTTAATTTCTACCACATTGACTGCTCCTGCCAAAGCATCATATTTCATTTCATTTTTCATTGCATCACATTACATTTTATTTTATTTCTTTTTAAAATATGTACATACTAGTACATGCCAACTTTTCATATTGGCTTCGGGTTTATGAACAGTCCTGTTCCTCTTTATTACAATGTATTTCTTTTTTGCTTACAATGATTTCACATTTGAATGAAGTGGATGATCCACCATCATTCGAGAAATCAATCAAATGTACGAGGTGTGACAATTAAGTAACGGGACTGGTCTGTAAAACATACTTTATTGAAAACTTATTATAAATAACAATTAATCTCCTTCAACATACTCCCCTTCCCTATCTATACACCGCTGCATGCGAGTTTTCCACTGGTTAAAGCAGTGCTGAAAGTCACTAAGTGTTAGACTCCTTAGCAGGTCTGCCGTTTTTGCTTTTACCTCTTCAACCGACTCAAAACGTGTTCCCTTCAACGAACTTTTGATTTTGGGGAACAGGTAGAAGTCGCAGGGAACGAGATCTGGTGAATACGGTGGGTGTTCGAGCACGGTAATTGATTTTTTCGCTAAGAACTGCTTCACAGAGAGTGCATTGTGCGCTGGCGCGTTGTCCTGATGCAGAATCCAGGATTTGTTGTTCCACAGGTCTGGTCTTTTCTTTCGCACTTTTTCTCTCAGCTTCTCTAGGACCTCAAGACTCAAACGCCTGTCTTTCCGAACAATTTCATTAATTTTTTGAACGTTTTCCGCAATTCTTGATGTCACAGGGCGTCCAGTCCGTTCCTCATCATCAACTTCTTCCCGGCCCTCAGAAAATCGTTTGTGCCATTCGAAAATTCTAGTACGTGACATGCAGTCATCGCCAAACACATTTTTTAGCAATTGAAAACACTCACTTGGAGGTTTTTTTAATTTTACGAGAAATTTTAAATTAATTCGTTGCTCGATTTTTAAACTAATCATTTTTCCGGCACTTCTATTACACAACACTTTACTCAAAGTAGGTTTAAAAGCTAACTAGACTAGACAGAGAGGCGGGATCAAGTGGATTCTGCGTAGTAGGAATCAAGGTCACTCACCATCCATCCCCACTCTTAAAGCTAAAGACAGACGACTGTGGTATACTCAGTCCCGTTACTTAATTGTCACACCTCGTAATCTAAATAATCCGTCTGATAACTAAGTTCTAAGTTCTTGATAACTTGAAATTTTGCAAAAAGGAATGCATTGATTGATCATGCCATACAAGTAGGTATGTTTCAGCCGGAGTAGTTCCCTAATTATTGATGCTGGGAATAGCTTAGGATTTGATTGGAGTTGCTGTCTGACAAAGCGTCTAGGTCACCGACTTCATTTTTTTTGAAGAGCAATTACTTTTGTTTGGTTTCATCCCAATAAGAGAGTAGAGTGGTAACGTTTTATCCTCAACTTTGATATTGTATTGTACAATGTATTGTATGTTGTTGTCAGAAGGTTGTGAGAACAAGTAGTATATTTCGATACTATAAATATTTCCTCTACATTATGATATCGATTCAGATGCCTACCTTAGTTCTACGATTATTAGTATGCATGAGCGGTTCCAACTTAGAGCTACAAATCTTCAGTACTGTTGGAATTGTATAAACACAGTAATCCTATCATAACTATTGTGATTGCGACTGGGACTGTGTGTTGATTGGGAGAAGGGAGGGGGGAGGGTATGTTATGTTCGTTAAAACCGTTGTACGTTGTAATGTTTATTCTGTTGTCCAGTTTTTTATTTTTTATTTTTTTTATTTTTTAGATTTGTTTGTCATTTGTCATTTGTTGGATTGAGTGTGTTCCATAGCAGCAAGGTCAATATGTCTTGGCAGCTTTCCTAGTCGTGTGTTGGGCAGGGATTGAGGTTGACTTGACTTGGCTTGGCTTGTCTCTCAAAACCAATTCCAAACTAAAACTAGAGCCAAACCAATACAAGACTATAATCATTGAAATCAACGTGTAAGACGCAACATGCATAGTCGAACATTCAGTGGCGTATTTTAAATAGGGTTGGAGGGGCGGGCAACACATATTGGGTATTGAGGACCCTTCTTTTTATTTGGGATTTTAGATTTCACGCCTCTGCTTCTATAGTGGTAGTGTAAATTATCGAAATGAAGAGACATAAATTGTTTTCCTTTTTTGTTTTAAACCGCAAATATGTGATATTTGTTGCTAAGTTGCGTTCCGATTTCCATTTGGGGAGGTTTTGTTTTTTGTTGCATTTTCTCTTTGCTAGTTCACCACTTCAACTGATATTAAGAATTTTAATAACATACTTTTGACCTTTTGACTTAGTTTTTATAATTTTTTTTTTTTATTTTTATTTTTCTCTTTTCTCTCTTTTGTATTTTCTTTTTGTATTCTTCATTCGAAAAAAAAAAAAAATGAAAAAATTTGAAAATTAAAAAAGGTTTGCCATTTACAAGGTTTTGGAGGAGAAGAAAAAGTGTTGCATACTTTAAGTTGTTTTTGCTTTTGTGCTTTGGAAAACTGTGAAAATGGCTTTGATTAATTGTGTGTACCTGTGTCTGCGATTTTTGTTAATGCTGCCACTGTATAAATGGTTGCGTCGTCAATTATTTCATTTCACTAAATTTTTTGCATTAAATAAATGATGAAATATATAAAAAAAAAAATAATGATGATATGCATGTGTATTAGTAAATATGTATGCATTCGATACAAACACACACATACACACACACAGGACACGGGGGTAGTTTTTAGCGGGTTGAAGTCCTGCACTCGGTTGTAGAACCGGCTGGCTTTCGATGCTTTTCTACCAGTTTGAAAAAAAAAAAAAAAAAAAAAACACATACACATACACGTGCATATGAGTAACTGTGTGTGTGCGTGCATATGTGTGTTGGTGGTTTTGCCACTTGGGTGCGGCTCCACTGACCTTGGACCTTGGATGTAATACTCTGTCTGTCTGTCTGTCTCTCTGTCGCCTATTACTATATATATTTCAGTTTGTTTGTTGCTATTTTTGAGTTGTTTTTATTGTTGTTGCTTTAAAACATCATTTATTATTATTGTTGTTGTTGTTGTTACTGTTGCTGTTGCTGTTACTGTTGTTGTTTGTTTGCTACACCAAAGACCTGACTTACTAATGGTCTGATTGACTGCCTGTTAACTTGGCAAACTGCCTGCCATGCCTGGCTGCATTGTGTGTGTGTGTGTGTGTGTGTGTGTGTGTGTGTGCAATTAATATTCGCACCTGTGCAAAACGCCTACGTTATTATTTTTATTATTTTATATATATTTTGCTTTGCACTGCTTCTCATATACACATTCAGTTCACATTGGCTCGGTTTGGTTTGATTTGGTTTGGTTTTGGAAAGGTCTGGTGCTTTACCATGTTGTGATATCGTAGGCGTTGAAATTGGAATCCTTACATATCACACATTTCTCTATTCCCATTTTCATTATTTTTCCCAACAACAAAACAACAAGCAAAAGCACTTTCTCTCTCTCAAACTGACTGAGTACTCAGTACTCACTTGGTTGCAGTCATTTGTTTCTTCCTTTCTACACTCCTCCCTAGATTCCTTGCTTTGTTGTACATTTTGAGAGTATTTTGTTGTTGTGTATTGCATTATAAATCATAAGCTTTAGAGACAAGCTTCTTGTGTCAAATACAGATATACAGATGCTGTATTTAGATTGGTTGCTTGGTTGGTTGGTTAAATTTTCTTTTTAGTAAATTTACTGTGGCATACTTTTGGATGTTTTGTTTTTGTTTTTTGTGTATAAATATTTAAAGGTTTTCGCATATTGCGCGTCCCAAATTTATCGTTCGCGTTTGCGATTCATTTTGTTCTTGCGAACGCATGCAATTTTAATGTTAATTTACCAACACTGTAGTATTGAGTGTGGTAGTGAAAGGTTTGAAGAGGGTGAGAAGGGGTGGCAAGGGTCTTAAAACGTTGGAATATTTGTTTGTTCATTGCTCAAACGCCTCACATTTACTGACTGACTGACTGACGACTGACTGATATTGCTTGGCTGTTAATGCGGCTTGCATGTTTCATGAGGTGCGCTCAAAAGTAGGCAATAATAAAAGCAACAACACGAACAAATAAATCAACAAATGCGCAAAAACGTTTACATATCAACACACACACACACACAGATATAAAGATACTCACATTTACAAACATATACACAGAAAATATATACAAAAGCTAAGAAAGTTAGTCAGTCAGTTTGTCAGTGAGTCTCTCTCTCTCTCTTGAAAAGGAAATGAATAAGAAAAATTGAATGATGAATAAGCATAGAGTAAATGAGTGACTGAGCAAATGTGTAAGGAAAAGAGTTTTTGTTTTGTTGCATAAATCATGAAGCTCTTAAATCTAATGCCTAAGTCAAAATAAGTGGCTAGTTGGTGAAAGAAGTGAAACCAGAAGTGAAGAGAAGAAGGAATTTTGTTTACTGATTGTTTGGTTAAAACACTCACTCAACCCAATAAACTTACTCAACTTTCTCTTTCTTTTCCTTTTCAATGTAACACAAGTCGACGTAGTTGGGTGAAAAATGAAAAATATACGCAACTGTTATGGGAATTATATTGATTTAAAAAAACAAAAAAGAGCCTCTAGAGTTTCATAACTTTCTTTCACACTTACAATATAAATGGAAACTACTAAATCTAATCACTTAGACCTAAAACTTTGTACTGATGAATCTCATCAAAACATTGGCATTGTAATTTTTAGATTCTTCACTTCTGCACCGTTATTAAGACGATATATTGTACAATAGATATTTCTAGTTAAATTTTAGGATGCCCAGGCTGGATTTGTTAAAAGCAATTTGACATCTGTGTTGTTGTAGTCTAACAACATTTGATGGTTTTTACAGTGAAGCTCTTTTATGCGCGTTATGGCAGGAGAAAAATTCCAAAAAAATATCATGCTAAAAATAGAATCGTCAGATTTCTGTTTATAGTGAAGCTACTTAGGCATGTTCTCAATGGCGCAGTCGTTACGGCGTAGGACGACTGGCACGCTGAGAGCGTGGGTTTCAATTGCGGACTGTGTCCATTTTTTTTTATTGTTTTAATATATTTTTTTTTTTTTCAAACGAAAGCAATAATATTAATAAAAATATCAATAAAAGAAAAGTACTTTCTGCTTTGTGCGACATTGTTAGAGTAAATCAAAATACAATATTTAATTCCCTATACCGAATCAGAAAGAATTCAATTTTCTCAATGGCTCAGTAGGTAGAGCGTAGGATTGGTACTCAGAGTGCGTGGGCGTGGGTTCAAATCCGCAGTAGACTTTTCTTGCCATTCCTTTTTTTTTTTTTTTGTTTAATATAAATAAATAATAAAAAAAAAAAAATTGCGCGTGTGCCATAGTACAAACAAATAAAACTAAATACATACAATATTATAAGTTTGTCAAGAAGTTTGTAATGCCGGCCACACATTATCCGATTGACTGTACAATTTCATTTTGCTTGTGGACTCTCACAACGTGTGCGGGGAAGGGTCATGGCACGATTATATGTCAATCTGTTATTCTGTCTCTCTGTCCGTCTGTATATTGTTTTTGGTTTCTGTGGCATGTGTCATTGTTGTTGTGTTAAACAATGTATTTACGTTTGCCGTGTGCTGGATTTTTCAAAAATTTTATTTTTTGTTAGGGTTCTGGCAATAGAAATACACATTCTGTGAAAATTTGAAATGTCTAACTAGTGCGGTTCATGAGGTACAGAATCACAAAAACGTGACGATTTGTATTTTTTCACACAAATTTTTAGTATAAATTTTTGACCAACGCCGCTAAAGAAGTTTCACTTCAAAAATTATTGTAAAATATAAATTTTTCAATACATAAAAATATTGTTGTCGCTTTACATGTGTGTCCCACGTCGCATCTTTTTTTTTTTTTTTTTAACATTATTTCAAGGGTTCATGCAGATTATTTCAAAGTCTTTTGCAGTTAATTAGGACTGTTATTATATTTTATACAATAGTTAACCTTTCTTTTTATAGAGTGGGAAGCAAAGTGAGTTTTGGTATGTAGAAGGCAAAATTATAAAAAAAAAAAACAAAAAATACCAGGTATTCCTTACATTATTTGTAAAATATCCTGGATTTACTCAATTATGCACATTTTGTGGAACATATTTTATATTTCGGTCCAAAAGCCCTCGCTTTTTATATCAATATACATTTTCAGGCATATTTTTTTTTTTTAGCAATTTGTGTGCATGGATACTGGAAATATTATTTCATTTATTCTGTATTATATGTACTATACCTCAAAGGAAACCTTTCTTTGTGGGCACTCTATTGGATTTATGAAGTATGGACTTAAAGCCGACCACTCCTGACAGTTTACTCTGGGTTTTACGCGAAGTATGTTTTGGTTGATCATCCCTTTAAGCTTGGGATTGTTTTCTTCTGCGACCCTATATTCCATAAACAGGCGGAAATGTTAAACCATATGGGACAGTCGTACGTAATAATAGACCTTATCAATGGATTGAGACATTATTACTTTCAGTCTGTTGTGAAGATGCTACGAAGAGAACATAAAATCCTGTAATATTTTTTGACCCAATCAATAAGAAGTTGATGATGAAGAAGACTTTGTCTTAATTTTTTCTTCTCACCCCATGGTTTCTTCCAAAACTTTGTTTACTTTAAACAAAATTTATTTTTTCTTCTAATTTTTTTTTTTTATGAAAATTTGTTGTTTATTTCGTTTTGTTTATGAAGTCATTAAAGTAAAAATCGAAAAAATATTTTAACGTCCTTAATTAGTAAAGTTTTAAAAGTTATAGCTGCGCATAAAATTATACTATACTTTTTTGCTACTTTATTTTAGTATATTGTAGTGTCTCTTGTAAGTCATTTTTGGCACATTTTGGATTTTCAGTAGCTTAAAAGTTTTCTTCTATGACTTTGATTTTTTTTCGATAACGTGATGGAAATTCGTTTAAAATTTCTAAATTTGTAACTGAATGATGATGATGAGATGATGATGATTTGAAACCATAAACTAAGGGGAATAATCTCTTAATACATATAACTTTGAGACTTAAAATATTACAATTTGGTAAACTTGTTTGGTTTTTTCTTTTCCAATTTTTATTAAAAATGAAATAAAAGAAAAATTAGTCTAAACCAGCAGCGGGATCTAAACTTATGTAGTCTTGGTCAACAAAATTTTTATAGCAGATCCCTGGATCACTACTACAAAGTGTACATATTCTCAAGAAAAATTGTTATTCAATTTATACAATATTTCTTTTTTTTTCGGGCTCTGAATCGAAATCGTACCAACCGGAACCCTATTACTTAGGGTATGTTGCTCGTTCACGGGCTCTATATCATGAACCGTAATAGGTAGAAAAAGGAAATGTTAGCAGAACGTGTGGTTCTATTGAGTCTACAGCAACAAATACTAAAACTAAAATAAAATTAAAAAATTAAAGGGTTCCGCATACAAGAAACGTATGGGTTTGCATGGGAGCTATACAATCCAGTAAATCTAGGGTCTTGAAAATTGCATGGTTGGTGGAAATGGATTAGAAACTCATAGTGTCCAAATTTCAGTGTGATCGGACCATACAAGCCCCCATTAAAATTCAGGTTCTTACTAGAAAACCTTTTTTGGATTTTACACTATTGAACTGAAATTTAGTTAATATAAGTTTTCGTTAGAGGCGCTGTATATATGTTGAAATCAGCCAAATCGGACCACTAGGTTACGGAACCCTCCGTGTGCTAGTCTGACTCGCACTTGGCCAATCGTTATATACGTCTTGAAGTGTTGTCTCTTCTTGTCGTCGCCCTACAATTGATAGGCAGAATATAAGAAATGACAAAAGTCGGCATTTATCCCTTGACCTTTAAACATTTGAATGACTAAAACAATATAAAAAGCAAGAACAACAACATTGACTGACGATGATGTCTGGCATCGTGGCGTCTTTACGTTTTGTTACATTGTCTTGGATTATTATGAGTTTGTATGCTCTGAATATATATGTATGTTGGTCAATCAGTCAGTATGTGAGTCAGTTAGTGAATTTATTTAGCTCTACCTGACCCTTGTGGCTGACAAATTTTTTCATGATTCTTCATCACGGTGCCATTGTCGCTTATTTTTTTTTTTTTTGTATTGTCGCCACTGCCATCGTTATTTTCACTCCATCTCTGTTCTCTTCTCTTCTCTTATGTTCTGTTCTATTCTGTTTTCTATTTTGTTTTTGCCCTCCATGGTATTTTCAATTGTTTTTTTTTTTTTTTGCTTTCTCTTTCATTTATAGAATGGCGGCGTGTGTCTATTTAAAGTTACAACAAAAATAACATTTAAAACATTTAAGAAAATTTTTTCCGTATATTGATTTCTGCACTCTTTGTTTTTCTCGCCTTGTGTCTTCTCCTCTTCCACTTTTCAAGCCTTTTATCACCTCTGCTTTTCACTTGTGTTGTATAAGATTTATTGAATCTTTTTATTCCATTTCATAGTGTCATTCCATTTTTCTACAATTCTTCTCCATACCATTTTTGTTCCTCTATTCCCTTCACTTCTTTTATTTTTTGTTTACTTTAGTTTAGTTCAGTTCTTCTCTACATTAATTTGCACTTAGTGCACTTTATTTTGCATTTTTAGCTTGATTTTATTATTCACCACACCCCATGATGGGTTTTCTTAATGCATTGAAGGTGCAGGAGACTTTGGAGACCCAATTTAGTAGTAGTACATACATATTTTTGATTTTGATCAAAGTCTTTCAATTACAAGATGAAGAGTATTACACTCCAATATTTAAGAATCACCGGAATCTCATTGCCCACTATAATCAATATAATCTTCAAGACTATTAGTGGAGGTTATATTGTGATTCAGTCTTAAATATGCCTTGTAATAAGCTGCCAACAAGTTCATTCATTGTTCCATATAAAATATTGACTAAATCCATTTTTTTTTTTTCAAGCAAACACCCGTGATGCCTATGTTATTCCATGCTTTTATATACAAAAAAATGTAAATCATAATAGGAGATTTCCTTAAAAAAATCTACTTTTAACAATTATCTTGTTTGTGTTATGAAAGAAAAATTATATAGAATCTACGCTCTAAATGACTCTTCTGCCACTCGATTTGCTTCGAGTTATAGAGGTTTTATTGTATATAAATAATCCAAATACAATATGAATTTAATTGGGAGTATGTATATCTAAAAATAACATTAATAGTCACCTAAATAAAGAAAACTTAAGAGAATTTAAATTTAATTTAAATTTAGATCGGAACGCTTTCAAATCTAATGATGTTAAATTATAGCTTGTGAGAGCGCTAAACTGTCGATATATAAAATGTAAGGGCCTTACTCTCTTCATAATGAGCAACGTCATTCCAATTAGTTACGTCCAAATCAAGCAATCAGTCAATAAATGAACTACAGCTAGGCCTCATTTAATATGGACAGTAGAAAAAAGGGGACTAAATCTATAAAGATTTCATAAGTCAAACAAAACACAAATTACATTTTGTTTTAGAAATATGTAAGTGTCACTGTCATCTTTAGCGTCGTTTTGTGAGGTCCCCAACATGATCTCACAAAAAAAAAAAAAACAAAAAAAAACCTGTCATCTTTCTAATGCCCTTTTGAGTTTTACACATCTTTCAATGGATGGATTTAAATTTAGGGAAACTGATTCAACTCTTTTGGCTAATGCTAAACCACCCTGTTGAAACTTTTGTTGTATTAAGCCTTCTTTAGCCTCTATATACAATAATTTTGAAACTGTTGCCATCCCATTTTGAATCAAGAATTATCCATCAAGGTCTTTGTTTGCAAAACAACTTCAGCCTTGTAAAATTTCATCAAGTTCACTTTGCAGCTATTGAAATTCATAGATATCAACAACGGCCCAGACTTTCCTCCACCACCTGTTCAATGTTGATAGCTTAAGTTCCTTTTAAGATAATTTAACCAACTGATAGCAGTTTTTTATGGAAAATTTCTTCGAACCACACTTATTGCATCAGTAGTAGCCGCGTCAGTTATGTCCAAAATCCATTGTAAAGAACATCCGATATAGTAAATCTTGAAAGGTTAAGTTATACCCTGGCTGTTGTATTAGGTGAAAGTAACTTTACTTTTACATTAGGATATTTGTCACCGTGTTAGACAGAAGTTTTGTTGTGGGCTAATTGTATAGCATTTTTTAAAATGTCCACCATATTTGGTCACCTGATCAGATCTCGGAGCTTATTATCAAAAGTTGAATTTTACTGAATTTTTTTTAAATAAAAGTGCATATTGTCATAAATGAGTTTCGGGAAACAACCCACACTACTCCCCACGCCCATACCATACCTTACTATAGCTTACCTACCCTTACCATCCCCCCTCCACGTATAGTCATCATAAAATTTATTTTATTTTATTTTTTTTTTTTTTTGAATATGAAAAACTTGTTTGAAATGCAATTTTCAATAATTTTCTCTTTTTTGTTCTACATGTTTTGTTCCAATGAATTTTGTTATTCCCATATTCTGTTTCTCTCTCTCTCTCTCTCTCTCTCTCTCTCTCTCTCTCTCTCACTGATATTATGCATATACGTGTGTACTTTTCTAGGAAAATCGAAGCTAAGAATAATAAAGTTTTTCCATTAAAATTAAATTATTAATTATATATTTTTGTGTTGCTGTTATTACAACCGTGCAATTACAATATTGTTATTGTGGTTGGTGGGTTTTTTTTTTTATATTATTACGAGTATCTTTTATTGATTTAATATGAAAAAAAAAAAAAACAAGAAATCATTTTAATATAAAATATCAATATTTTCTTGAGAGTGTGAAAAAAAACCCCAAAATCATGATTTGAATTTCATAAATAAATGGGCTTATTAAAATTATTAAAAGGTCAATCAATCTATCATTTCATTTTCCGTCTACTATTCCTAAAGCCTGAAAAACTTTGATTGGGTACAGAGACACACACTATTGGTTTCGGAGCAGAACAAGTTTGTTGGGTTTTCACATGAAAAAAAAATCTATTACATATAAACAAATTTTAGAGACATGACTCCCCTGAAATGTAGAAATCATAATCATCATTATTATTTATTGCTCTCCAATAAAGCAATTAAAAAGTATAATGCATAATATTTTATTTAATCTTAAATTTCGGAGCAAGGGTATCTATCCACTATGAGACATGAAACCGCATCCTACTATAACGAGGCCTTTACTTGCTTTACTTATTTCTATTCATCAAAATGATTCATCAATTGAGTCATAATGCATTATCAGTAAATTAGATTACTAAAGTATTTTATTAAAAAAAAAAAAGACAAATTTCATTACTAGAAAACAAACAAACAATTCGATGCCTTCCAATTTTGCATATTATTTTATAGAAGCTGTGATCTAAAGTTAACTCAATAGAAATCGTAAAGCTGAATCTTGAATCGGTACAATTTTTAGATATATTGTTATCAAATGTATATCACTTAATCAAGAAAATGGATCAGATATTTTTATTTCCAGTTCTTGACAAGAAGCAATATGAGATAAAAAAAATAATTTGTTTCTTTTACCTTCCCATTTTCTTTTTCATAAAAATTTTATATATATTTATTGTATATTTAACTTAAGGCACAGACATATACAATATTTTTTATAGAATTTTAAGATAAGATAAGAAAATGCTTGACGTTTGTAGAATGTTAAGTCTTAAGGTTTCTATTTGTCATTGGGTAAATCACAAAACAAAAATTACTCTTTCTTTGATCTTACTTTTTATCTATTTCTTTCTTTTTTTCATGGACTCCTATTATTAAACATCACGTGAGTTTTTATTGTTATGGATATCATATGTTCTTTTACAATATGATGATCCAATCCAATTTGTTCAATAAAGTCATGCAGCAATTTTAACATGACTGACAACAAATTATTAATTGCAATAATCAGTTTAGTGGTTTAATTGTAAAATAAGAAGATCCAAGATTTCATTTCAAAACCGAAAAACTATCGTACAGCACAGAATTGACTAGATCAATTCTCATCTCTCAGAAAGTGAATTTTGTATGGGGACTACTTCTTTCAGTAATCGAAGAACTCTGATTTTGATATATGTATGTGTTTATGTACAATATGTACCAGTTGTGTATGTGTTATGTATATTATTTAGTATCAGGGTCATTTCCTCAAAACATCAAGGTAAACCTACTGATATATTAATATATTTGTCCAAAGTAGTGTCGTAAAGGGTGTAAGAACACTAAGAAAGAAGAAAGGCAGGCAAGAAGAAAATTTTTTTCTGATTGTTAATAATTATTGTTTTTTATTTTTATTTTTTTTTTTTTGCTTTTCTTTACTGTTTTCTATTGTTACATTTAGTAGTAAATAGTTAGTTTTCTAAAGAAAACAATAGAGATCCGAAAAGTATGTATGTACTAAGAAAGGATAAAAGAAAATGAGTGTCGTTTTGTATAGTCCTTCAGAATTGTTGTTGTTTGTTGTGCAGTTTCTATTGTTATTGTCCCTCTTCTTGATTTTTGCTTTCATTTTCATTTGTAGGGTTCCATACTCAAAGGAATAAATACTAAAACTACAATAAAATAAAGTTAAAAATTTAAAGAAACTTATGGGTTTGTATGGGACCACTGACCCTAGGGTCTTGAAATTTACATGGTTGGTGGAAATGGACCAGAAACTTATAGTGCCAAATTTCAGTTTAATCCGGAACACTATGGAGGGTACTTCTGATACAAACCTCCATTTAAATTCAGGTTCTTAATAGTAAAATTATTTTATTTCTTGTATTGTCCTTATGGACACTGTATATTTATTGATATCTGTAAAAATGGGTGGTACCCTCCATTTGGTACAGAACCCTCTGTATGTTTGAGTTTGACCCGCACTTGGCCGATTTTTTTTTTTGCATATAGAACAAAGGAAAAGCAATCAGATTTACTGAAAAGAAAAATAATAATATACTTTTTAGGGTTCCGGACCCTAAGGGTACCAAAAGGAACCCTATTGCAGAGACATCGTTCTCCCTCCGTCCGTCCTGGGGTCATTTTTCATAAACCGCAATAGCTGGATAGTTGAAATTTTCACAGAATATGTTCTAACCGGGCATCAGCAACAAATACTAAAACTAAAATATTTTCCCCATACAAGAAACATTTTGGTTTGTATGGCAGCTATACGATCCGGTAATTCACGATCTTGAAATTTGGATGGTTGGTGGCTACATATCAGAAATTTATATTGTCGAAATTTCAGTTTGTTCAGATTGCTAGGGAGGGTACCTCCCATACAAATCCACCATGAAAATTCCGGTTCTTATTCGAAAAACTTTTTTGTTTTTTGGACTATTGAACTGAAATATAGACACTTTAAGTTTCTGACATAGGCGCGGTACATTTGTTGGAATCAGTCAAATCGGACCACTAGGGGGAGTACTTCCCATACAAACTTCAACCTGGTACGGAATCCTCCGTGTACGAGTCTGACTCGCACTTGGCCCATTTGTTTTTTGTGTGTTTTAGTTCGATCAAGTGATCATAATATGCATCCTGTATTTATGGATATGTACACTACATGTAAATAGTACCGGTCAAGGGGGTCCAGAAATAAGATTTCACAAAGTATTTTTGTAGTCTATTGTAATGATCAGAACAGAATGTTTGTCCATCAGTTTAACAGAGTGGGAAAGTAACTGAAATTGAAGCTGATATGATGTCTTCTACTTAAACTTTTTAAACATCTTTGTGTAACTGCCTTATTGAAAATATGAATTAAGAGATATGAAGAATTCTAATTAAGAAGATAAGATTTCAGTTCTCAAATACTTTAAAATGTGGTATATTTTTTTATTTTATTTTATTAAAATTCTAGTTTCTATTAAATGTAATTTTAATTTGAATAGATTTCTATTTAGTGATCTTTATGTGACATTATATATAATCTAATGACTTTCAAAGGGATTCATGTTGGAGATAGTGTATAGTTCAAGCTTATAGCAATTCGATTTGAGGTTGGTGGTTGCAACATACAATAATATTTAAATCATTGATTTGAGTCTGAATTCTGTACAATATTTGTATTTGATATCTCAAAATATAAAAAACATAAATATAAAATACTAGGTGTCCCGGCTTGCGTTGCGCGCCCTCCCTCACGTTGTTCGTTTGTTAAGTTTTTAAGAATCATAGTATTAAAATAAAATAAAATTTCCTCAGCTCCCCTACGTATATTAAAGTCGGTCCAGCTGTTCTTGAGTTAGAAATGGTGTTAATACACACGACTTTTATATGTGTATTATTAACGAAAGCAAGTATGTTTTTGTGTTTGTTTGTTCTCTTTGTTTTCTTGCATGTTGTTTTCGTTGCGATAGAGAGCTATAGATTCGCGTCATCTATCGTTATACTGTAAAACATACAATAAACATGAAACAGAAACGGAGTTCTAAAGCAATCAGCTTTTTGTATTGGAGCATAATGATCTTACAGTAGAGTCAAAATAAATGCACAAAATACCTATATAAAAACTTGCGAGTTGCAACAAAGTGGATAGCATATAAACATTCCTTATGAAGAAACACATATATGTACATGCCAACTTTCATGCTGATTGACAAAACGGTGTCGGAGTTCAGCGCCGTTAAACTGAAATTCTAGACCTATTATATATATAATTGTGAATCTAAACCATTCTCAGATCCCCTTGAACACACACAAAAAATTTCATCAAAATCGGTCCAGTCGTTTAAGAGAAGTTCAGTGACATACACACTCACAGAAGAATTTATATATATAATTGTGAATCTAAACCATTCTCAGATCCCCTTTAACACACACAAAAAATTTCATCAAAATCGGTCCAGCGTTTAAGAGAAGTTCAGTGACATATAAAGATTGTTAAATATTTGAAACTTAAATTTCTACTTAAGAATTTTTATTTTTTTTTTTGTTTTTTATTAGTTTTAATGTCATTTCTAAAGCGTTTTCCAACACTTTCAGTACTTCTTTCTCGTGCACAGCATTGTAATTTATTCTAGAGGCAATAAAACAAAAGCAAAAGCAAAGAATTCAAAATCTCTAAAAATAAATATATGTATATTTATTTTTCTTTATTACTTATTTTCACTTCTTCCTTGGCCACACTCTGCTGTTGTTCTTCTTCTTTAGTTTGTACTTTAGTATATGTGTCTGTCCGTTAGTCCCCCTCCCATATGGTTTTAGTTCTAATTTTATATATACATATAAATATTTATATATATATTTTTTTCGTATTGCAACAATAGCAACAAACATGAACGAATTGCGTATTGTTTGGTTTGTGATTCTTGTGTGTGCCATGTGTTTGCTTTCCAACATTTAACATTGGTTTATTATTCTTTTTATTATTATTATTATTCTTATAGCTTTTATTCAATATAAAAATAGATCACGCATACGCAACATAGGCCGATAGCAATGTTAGTGTGTAGAGTGTTTTTTTTTTTTTTTTAAATAAATTAAACTAACAAATCTTCTTAATTCTCGGACAAGTATACGAGTATCTATGAGTATATGAGGAACACAAATTTATATCTTTGTTAATATATACAATACATCTGTATATAGATACAATAGTACATATATCTATGTATGTATGATACATACACGCATATATTCATATACAATATGTATTTATAGAAAGAAGATTTTGTTGTGGGCCTTCATTTTAAAACTTTTTCTACTTAAAATTTTGAATACCAATCAATTTTCTGTCGTCTTTTGTCTTCTCACAGCAAATACAGTTGATCAAACGTGTCGCAAAATGAATTTACAATAATATATTCGCCTAATTTCGGTCATCCAAACATGTTTTCTATGATTAAGTAACGGGACTGGTCTGTAAAACATACTTTATTGAAAACTTATTACAAATAACAATTAATCTCCTTCAACATACTCCCCTTCCCTATCTATACACCGCTGCATGCGAGTTTTCCACTGGTTAAAGCAGTGCTGAAAGTCACTAAGTGTTAGACTCCTTAGCAGGTCTGCCGTTTTTGCTTTTACCTCTTCAACCGACTCAAAACGTGTTCCCTTCAACGAACTTTGGATTTTGGGGAACAGGTAGAAGTCGCAGGGAGCGAGATCTGGTGAATACGGTGGGTGTTCGAGCACGGTAATTGATTTTTTCCGGTTCTCCTTCTGTTCGGGAGTGAGGTTTTTTGGCACCATTTTGGCACACACTTTTGTCATTTTCAGATCTTCATGTAAAATTTTTCTCACTGTCTCTCTGTCTACATTCGACATGTCTGATATCATCCGAAGACTCAAACGCCTGTCTTTCCGAACAATTTCATTAATTTTTTGAACGTTTTCTGCAATTCTTGATGTCACAGGGCGTCCAGTCCGTTCCTCATCATCAACTTCTTCCCGGCCCTCAGAAAATCGTTTGTGCCATTCGAAAATTCTAGTACGTGACATGCAGTCATCACCAAACACATTTTTTAGCAATTGAAAACACTCACATGAAG
This sequence comes from Amiota minor, assembly GCA_037043295.1. Classification (NCBI taxonomy): domain Eukaryota; kingdom Metazoa; phylum Arthropoda; class Insecta; order Diptera; family Drosophilidae; genus Amiota; species Amiota minor. The sequence goes on from JBAMAW010002482.1 coordinate 145,834, forward strand.
GTTTTTTTAATTTTACGAGAAATTTTAAATTAATTCGCTGCTCGATTTTTAAACTAATCATTTTTCCGGCACTTCTATTACACAACACTTTACTCAAACTAGGTTTAAAAGCAAACTAGACTAGACAGAGAGGCGGGATCAAGTGGATTCTGCGCAGTAGGAATCAAGGTCACTCACCATCCATCCCCACTCTTAAAGCTAAAGACAGACGACTGTGGTATACTCAGTCCCGTTACTTAATTGTCACACCTCGTATATATTTTCTATTAAATATAGGCTTTGGATTATTTTTTATTAGTTTTAAATTGTTTTCGGTGCTTGAGCAGAAATAGAATTTTGAACTTCTTTGAAAATTGAACTGATGATGAATTGATTTAATTGGTGATGATGAAATTTATTTTGTGCTTTTGTTAGAATTTCATTATGTTTATGTCTAATGCACTTATAAGACTTAAATTAGATAGATTAAGAAGGTAAGGGCGGGACCTAATTGACAACATCCTTAATTAAAATTCCTCCGATATTCTATTGGGTCGTGTAATATGAATTTTGCAGAAGCAATAAAAGTATGCCCCCATATTATTTATACACTTTTAACTTTTAAGTGGAAGAATGTTTAGGCTGTTTGTATAAAACCTTGGCTGACAGGAGTCAATGAATTCCTGAATTGTTATGAGGGATGTTCGAGAAGTTCGAACTGCAATTCTTGTAGTTTTGACACAGTGTGTGTGCAGTAAGATAGGAGTCGATCTATTGACCAATCAAGGTGGTTTTTATTTAAGTTTTTGCATCATTTCGTCCAGTTGAAGCAGTATACTTTAGCCGTTGAGCCAGGTTTCATGAAGTCTTAATGGATCACACTTACACCAGACCATCAAACAGTTATCAGGATCTTGTTTTTTTTTTTAATGAATATTCGACGTTAGGCTGAGTTTTGGTATCAAATCCTTACCCAAACAATGTGCTAGACGCTTACAATTGTAATATTGAATAACTGTTTTATCACAAGTAATAATTCGATTTAAAATTGGATCGAATTTATAACAAGAGAGCAGAGATAATTAAGTTTTGTTTCTGTGTTTCATTGAGCTCATTTGGTGGAACCCATTTATCCAAATTTATCACCTTAAAGATTTGAGTCAGGTGTCAAAATTGATCAGCTTATAAAGTTGCCAATAGAGCCAACTGCAAATATCATATTATTCGACCCAATAATCTTCACCAAGATTTTTCTTGAAGATAAATCTGCATTTTTAATTGGTTTCCTGTACTAATTACTAGAAAAGGGAGTATTGGCCAAATTAAGCCCTCACAGTAGCATAGTAAATGCTCTGCTGTATCCTCTTCTTCTAGATATATTAGACAATAAGCAGATGCTTAAGGCTACACAAGTTCCTTTCCGTGTTAGTCCCAGAATTTCTTGTTTTCTTTTGCGAGATCTAGATGGCAAGAAGGTTTTCGCTACTCTAATATTTTTCGTGTTTAACCAATATCATCAAGAGATTGTTTGCAGCTACTTTTCTGGTGAGTTTATCTGACTCTTCGTTCTTAAGATACCCAATGTGTCCAGGCAAATAAAATTAATATACATAGTTGTTTGATGATAGTTTTTTAAGTAATGTTGCGGCATAGAATATAACTGGTCTAGTTATAGCTGTATGCAATCACAATGATATTCTTGGATTTTGTCCCCAGTTTTTGCTTAAAAGTCTGTTGGTGATCCTGCCTTTATGAATGATGGATTGTAAGTGACTGTTCTAAGGCAATTTCCCATCAATTGTGATGCCTAAGTATATCACTTCATTTTTAGAGAAGGTTATTGCAATATTTCTCTAAAGCGAGCCTTGATTGTCTTTATGGTAAAGATTGCTATGTTGATCTTCCTTGGGTTGACATTTAGTTTCACTTACATACACCAATTTATTTTAAGGGTTTTGAAAGCAATCAATAATAATGAAACTATATTATCATATTTATATTCTTTAAATTGTCCAACATTATCTTAGCAAAAATATCATTGAAATGAAGATCCATGTAATGCAATTGCATTGTACATTCCTGAACTCATCGTAACCCTAAACATAACTTATTAAAGACCCGTTCTTTTTCTTTGTAACCCATTACCTATGTATGTATATTGACATAACCAATGTGTACATTATTTAGCGGGTTGTGGTGTATGGTTTATTTTTTGTTTTTTTTTTTCTATCTACCATACACACAACGCATTGCACTCACTCCCCACCCCTCGGCGCTTACATCTTACGTGTTAAGTACATTAACGTTGATTATAACGTTATTTACATTCGTTTATGAAAAGCTTACGCGAAGACAAAAAAAAAAAAAAAACTTAGAGCCAAAGCACAAATACAAATAAACATACAAATCTCATATTAACGATGAGAGACATTATTTTGTTTTGTTTACAATATCACAAACTAACCAAGTAATCACCCGCCCAGAACTAGAACCTTAACATATACCATCATATAGATATTTGACGCAACATGGCGTATGCGTAACCTCGCAAAGAATAATGAATGTTATGACGGTGATGACGACGATGATGATGATAGTGATTTTAATAATCATTTTAAATGCAAAAATATATAACAAAAACCTGAACAACAAAAAAATCCATAAACCATAACATTTATCAAATGGTTTAAACAATTAATAATTTTCACAAAATAAATCAAGAAAGTTTTTGAAAATTTTCTCTGTTGTTTGTTGTCATGAAAAGTATCAGTCAGGCCTTTGCTTGGGGTTTGTATGGGTTTTCTGTACGGTTTTGATTAGGGTTTGCATGGAGGGAGAATATGGGTCAAGCACTTATAGTAGCCACAAAATTTCCGTTTGAAAATACATGAAAACACATGGAAGTTTTACAAATAAGAACATGAATTTGTATCTGGGATTGTATGGGAGCTATACGATCCATTAATCCTAGGTTTGGTGATAATGGGTAATGGGACAGTTGATAATACAAAAAACAAAAAAGTTTTTCAAATAACGACATGAATTTGGAACTGGGTTCTACATGGGAGTTATACAATCCAGTTGGTGACAATGGATACGACACTTATGCCACCCAAGTTTTCGGGTAATATTACAAAAAAAACAAAGGAGTTTCTCAAATAAGGACATGTATTTGAATCTGGGTTTGTATGGAAGTAATCCAAGGATCTTGATATTTACATGGTTGATGAATATGGGTCAGACACTTTTTATCTGTTAAAATATATTTTAGATATAATAAGAAACAAAAGCTTCATGGATTCTGATGGATAACATAAATTTAAAATAAAAGACAAAATTAATTGAAAGTACAAAACAAAAACATTCTAGCGATCCACCTCGGACAACAACAAACATTATAATATCTATTGAAACGACAGGATCATTTTTGGTATGGCATAATTCATATTATTGTAGTCAACAAGGAGAGGATTAACGATCCTTGTCATGACTGAAATGAACTTCACGTTCAACAGAGGATTTTCTGGATCTTTGTGAGTTATGTCTATCCTGGTTAAGACAAAGACAAATTTACCATTAAACAGAAGAGTATCTATTTTTTTTTTTTTGCAAAAGATTACTTTCACTTATATAGGACACTTTGATTGCCCTTCCTTTTTCTTTGGTTTCAGCATTAAGACGTAAACGTTTTCTATTTTCATCTCTTATACTACGTTTAATATTGAAACGTTATTGTTTGCCCCTTTTTCGAACTAATCGTGTATCCCAAAAAACCGTAGTTATCAACTAGCCGGCCGAATTGGTCGTCTTTGACTTCTTCCAAGCCAGTTTGCCTTTAACAATTCACTGCTATGATTGTTCCTTTGTTGCTGGAGTATAATAGTGTTTCCATGTTTCGTCGATGCAGAAACTCGTTTGTATTGCCACGGAATAGCACTAAAACTGCCTTAAATGATTGCGTTTATTCTCTACTGAGAGCAAACATGCCACCCAAATTGCTGAGACTTTTTAAGCCGCGATGAAGTGAAGTACATATATAGTATAGGTTATTAGTTCGCAAGTAGGAACGTGAGAATGTTGCGTTCGATCGAGTGAGAAAGGCAAGTATCTGATCTTGTCAGAGTTTTTATTGCAACTGAAGTTGCAAAGTGACTTTAATGTCCTTCTCTATGCTATGCTACATATCAGACGAACGAAGACGTGATAGGTCATTAGTTTGATATTGACAAGAAGTTTTTAACGTAAATTTGTTTTGATTTACATGGGGTAAAAGCAGACTTTGAGCTGTTATGCTCCCTCTTTCCTCCTTGACGTAATGCTTTACGGTAGTGCCAGGGGGACTGTAGGAGTTGGGACGGTGGGGTTTAGTGGGTGCAAGTCCCACACTTCGAATAGTAGATTCGTTCGGCTTTTAATACTTCCCCATCGGAAAAAAAAAAAAACTGTAAAATAAATAACAAACAATTAGGTTATTCGAAACCTTCATTGAAAATTATGAAATGATTTGTTACACAACAAATTTTATCCAAAGAATAAGTCGTTTTAATTAACATTAGAATCTTAATTCCATTGAAATAAAGAACTTGTCCATCTAAAACAATTTATTTGATTTATTTCTTTGCACTCAAAAATTCAATATATGAACACCCTTTCAGATTCATTCTATATAATTTTTAATCATTTGAAGCTTTAATCTTATTTTTTGTTTCTTTATTTTTGTTGGTTTTTTATTTTTGTTGGTTTTTTAACACAACCATAATTTCTTCTGACTTGGAAAATAGGCAAAATCGAAAAAGAAATTCTTAATAAAATTCATTGCATTTTCTTAATGGAAATCCTCTTGTTTCGTACTTTTTAATCTAAGAAAAGAAGGAATTTCTTGATTTGATATTCACTTGGATAAAATTCTTTTTTAAGGTTCTCATAGCAGCAATTCATATGAAATGCAAACTATGTATTTGACCTTTCTCCACTTCTTATTGGGTGATTTTCATGCATAAAATTAATAATACAAAAAAAAAAAAAAAAAAAAAAACAAAACCAATTGAGGCTTCGAAGCAACAAACTCTTTATGTTATGTTTATGGTCAAGATGTGGGTCAATGAAAATGTACGGAAGCAAAAAACGGAAACATTGCATACTTTAGGGCACAAGAACACCGGCGTTTCTAGTAGAAACAAATTTAAGGTTTTTGTTTTTGAATTTGTGAAATTCTTTTTTTCTCTTATTAATTTTTTTTTTTTTCTTTGTTTGTCATAAAGTTTTACATTTTTTCTTTTAAAGTTTTCAGTGTTTCCATTCTTGTTGCTGGTTGTTTTTGCACACTTGTCCTTAACCAATGACCGCGGTGCCTGAAAGTATGCAATTGTTAAAAAAAAGAAATATGCAAATGGGTTTTTTAGTTTCTTTCTTTCTTTATTTTGGCCTCATTTCGTAGGACTGAAATCAACTTGAACACGTCTTTGGACTCCTCGACAAATACTGACTATACTACTGACATTCAATCCTCGGTTGGTTGGTTAGTGGTTTTGTTGTTGCACAAACTAATGACACTCATTATAGTCAAAAGCGAGAAAAAGCATAAAGAGACGACATATAGTATCTGTGTTTGTGGCACACACACACACACACACACAAACACACATCAGGCAAAAGTATGCTCCCCACTCCCCATAATTTATAATATGTTTACGAGGTAAGTCTGAGAAGAACATAGACTTCTTTTATTTATTATAAATAGATTTGATTTATAGACAAATATAAAAACACAACAAAACAAAACAAAAAAAAACCGTCGAGGTCTTCATCAACCGCAGAGTTCAGTGTTGTTTTAGTGTCAAAAGATTCTGAAATTTCTTTACCATTTCATGTTGACGCTCTGCGACTTCCATGTTTGTTTTTGCAGATCATACCATATATGTTTTCGTATGAGCAACTCTACCATCCAGTATTTTCTTGGTTAAGGAGAATTTGGCGTGACAGAAGTCCAAAATGAGGTCCCACCGGTATGCTATAGTTTTTATAAAACATGCCATAGCAGTGTCACAGTATATTTACATCAAACTACCTTCCCCGCAATTGTCTTAAAGCGATGTGTAACAGGCAAATCCAGAGGGCGGATGACTCCAGCTTTTCGACTAAATTGAATTTCATAGCTTCATTATCAAAGCAAACTAATGACACTCATTATGCTCCATGAAATAAAGTTCAAGAAATTCTAGTATTATAAACATAAGAATAGATTTACTAGTAGGAATCGGCTTCGTTTTAAATGGAATTTGTTTGGCGTCTAAAACTTTACTAGTGTATGTGATTTGTTATCTTATATTATTTTCTGCCAAATAAATACACCAAGGACTCTAAAGGCTACCAAAGACAGAGCCACATGTTTGGGTTAAGGCAGTTTAGGAACTTTTATAATAACCCACACTTTTTTTTTTTTTTTACCATTTCATTCATTTATGATTGAAGTGTGGCATGGTATAGCATTTGGTTTAATGGCACGTTTTGTTCTCGATTCTGACTCAATCAATGTTTGACAGAATTAACACAACTTATGTACTACGACGACAACGACACTAACATTGTCAGACCAATTGAAGGTCAATGCATATTATTGGTGTGTGTGTGTTTAATTATTAAAAAAAAAAAAAACAAGTTAAGTGATTTCGATCATCTAAAAAAAAAAAAAAAAAAATTAAAAATCAATTGATTATTTATGAGAGAAGAAGGATTCCTAGTTTTCATACTTGCATTCGAGTTATTAAACATTCGTCCGACTCTACTTATCTGGGCTTATAAATTGCAGCAATTATTGTTAACTCATGTGTATAATGATTGTTAATAATGATGATGACGATGTTGATGATGATGATGATGATGATGATGATGATGATGATGATGACTTCAGTGGTCTTTAAGCATTGTTTTGTTAGTTGTTGCTGTTGCGGTGTTGTGGATTGTTAGTAGTTACAGCTTAAAGAATATTTTTGTATTGTGTTTGCGAATTGCATGACTCAAGGTTCTTTCTCTTTTTCTTTATTTCTGTATACTTACCACTAACGGCCTCTTGACCAACCTAACCTGATATTGAAAACACCCACACTCAGACCCACAATAATCACCGACAACCGACATTATGAATACCGTAACTTAAGCTGTCACGTTGTTATTATTTTGTTCGTAACAAATGGAAAATCGAGAATTATTATATCAAACTGTTATGAACTATGGACGGACGGACGGATGGATTATTGCTTAAAGTTTTGTAAAAGAATTATTATTTTTTAATTGAATATTCAGCAAAATTATAGTTGTTTCCTTGTGTTTATATCAATCAATGTCATCGATTTAATATGAGGTTTTGTTTTTTATTTGGAATTTAAACATTTAATATTTTGTATTAACTGTACCTAAAGTTGGCCTGTGTTTTTCCCATGGTATAATAGTGAAATTCATTTATGAAATTAGTCATTTTACTTAAAGATTATTCACCTTTCGCTTCAATATAATTGTAACATTGATTGAGGCAAATGCTGCCATCATAAGCTCAATGTTGAATGTCTTCATATTGATTTCTATTGCGTACTTTGTTGCAATTTAGTTTCTGGCATTGCATATCATAAACATCATAAAAACAAAGAAAATAACGCCGCTCTTCGTCTACAGATGGTTGATAATTGGAAGTTGCTGAGATATAACTTTAGTATTGATATTTAATGGTAACACCATGTACATTTTTGGCTATTGGAGACCAATTCCGGTTAATGCAATATTAATGAGATTGTAGAATATTAAAATATACACAACAGTCGATTAAGTGCATGTCTCTCTAATAAGTATATCAGGTGAAAGTTTGTTCATAATATTTTTAATATTGAATTGGTTAAACAATCGAATCGAAAAGACATAATCTAAATAATATCATATAATTATAATTTTAATAATGTTCCTAAATACTAATTTGCAATCCAACAGAACTTGAAGAACTTTTAATATTTATTTATTTATCAGTTGGGCAACAAGATTTTCTCTCTCTTAAAATCCAAAAACCGAAACTGAATTAATTCGAGTTACCAATGAATGATCTTCACAAATTAATTGTCTATAACTTTTGTCGGGAAATCGGATGTCAAAAAAAAAAAATAAAAAAAAATTCCACACATATGGGAAAAGGTAATTTTAAAAATAAACTTAAATGGGTGAACCAATGAGCGACAATTAGTTCTTGTAGCCTGTAGTGTGTACCCTTTTCCTAAGGTAGCAAAAGACGGTGCTGTTAAGCGCAAATGGCGACATCTCAGGCAAAACGGCGTAATAGAACTTATTATAAATAAGGCATAGAACTTGAAAACAATCATATATATCTGCATATATTTATGGCTAAAGTGACTGATAAGAGAGCTGGAAAATGTAAAGCCCTTAACTCTAAGGTTATGAAATAAATAAATCTCTTTAGCCTATCCTATGATGCGCCAAAGATGAAAGACTAATGAGAAGGAGCCTATCAGAGTAAGGTGATAAGCGTGAAATAAGATTTCAGTTTAGGCCACACTGGGCAAACATAAGTAATTGCTTCTGAACAGATTCATTTCTATCTTAATGGTTTCTATAATAGTCGAGAAGTGGACGTGCGATGGAAATAAAAAGAATGTTTGTTGTATAGGGGTCTTCCAATAGACCAACGTTTCGCTTTTGCCTTACTAACGACGGTGTTGATTAAAAACAAAGCTTGGGATCAAAAAGAACACCATGGTCGTTAAATGTAAAGATACGCTCAAGTTGGACGTTATCAATTAATCGTATAAATAAATGAGGTTAACCACGTTGATAAGTCATGAACTTACATTTAATATTTAAGAATACAATGAATTCAGATGAGAAGGTGGATCATTAAAAGAAAGACAAAGTTTTACATTATCAGCGTTCATGGCCACATAAGAACGTGAGGTGGAGACAGGTAGATGATTATTTATAACTATATATGTAGTCTGAAAAGTAGTAGTAGTACAATAGATGACTACCTAGAGGAAGTCTGGAAGTAACGTGCAACGTTCCCGATATGAAATATCTAAACATCACTATTTGGTATCGATTTTTCAACCTATAATATTTTGTGGAAAGCCCAGAATATTCAATTTCTACAAAAGAATGCCTTGATTAACTGTATATTTTTCTTGATTTCCTCGAATTCTTCATTATCAAACAAGTAGATGTTATGAACACTTCATTAAAAACTTAGTTCCTTGGAAAACAATATTAACGTCAAGAAAAACATTGGAGCATTGCGTAGGCAGCGGTGAAATCTTGTACATTCATTACATTTAAACACAATACGAGGTTCGGTTCAAAAGTAAGGAAATTTAAATTGTTCTCTTAGAAGACTGACACATTCTTTGTATAAGATCTCTCACAAATAAATATTTGGAGTTTGAAAGAGCAACGATTTTCTATGAATCTGGGAAAAGCCACTTCTGAAACTTAAGTTTATTATTACTATGTTTATCAATGAATACTTAAATACTTCCAGAATATTGTTGCCTTAGAAATGTTAAAGTAAATCGAGAAAAACATTTTTTTTTTTTTTTTTTGGTTATTGAAGTAAAACTTCTTTAGCGAAGGGGAGTAAATCCAAAAAATATGAAAATGAAATGTGACGAAAATCAAAATTTGACGATGTTATTATTATATTGGAGCTATTTAGGCAAATACAATTGAAATGTATCAGTGGCGTAGTGATTACAGAGTAGGACTTGCAAACCGATTCCTGCAATGGGAATATTTTTTATATTTGAAGCGAAAAATATGAAAATGAAATGTGACGAGAATGAAAATTTGACGATGTTATTTTATATTGGAGTTATTTAGGCAAATATAATATGGAAGTGAAACTTCTAAAGTGGATGGTCAAGCAATAATACAGAATATTGTAGTGTTATATTGTTTCAATACAAAAGAGTTATACATATATAGCATTTTGATTTCTGTCACATTTCATTTTCTAATTTATGGATTTACCTCCCTTCCATATTGTGCTTACGAGGGTGAGGCACACTACTTCAATTTTTTTTTATTATCCGTACCTCGTGTATGTTTAGTCTAACATCGTTTCCACAAGCACATCCTCTTCTGGTTGCACGTCGTCATTATCATCATGTAGTATTTTAGACTTGGTTTTAAAATATTTATTAGCATAGTCTGGTTGGTTTCGAAGGGGGCGAAAAACAAAAAAAAAAAAAAGCAATGAACTAACAAGAAATGCACGCACGCACATCCTTTTAAATAAGTAATCCTTTAGTGCGGCTTAGCGAAGTGAAAGAGTGCATAAATGAAAGAAAGATACCATTAGATATGATATGGCATGAGATGTTATGGGCATATATGATGTAATAACATAACGAAAGGAGGAAGGAAGTAGAGAGAAGAGAAATGAAAAACATGCATTACAGCTGTTATTTTTGCCTTTGCTTTCCATTCCTCGCACACATGCCTTGTATAAATTCTTTTGCTGTTTACCCCTTCCTTTGCTTTCACTTGTTTCACTTGCTTAAATCGGGTCATAAACCGACAGTTCCCATTATGGTAGTTTCCATTTTTTTTTTCCTTCTTTTTTTTTTTTAAACAACATTTTCCTTTTATGTTTTACACTCAAAAGCAAACAAATCTGAATGAAGGCAATGTGTATCTGTGTTCATTTGTGTGTGTGTGGGACTAGCAGTAAGTAACAGGACACGCTTCATTTAAATGAGCTCTCAGCTTTTTTAAGTTCTAAGTTCTGGTGTCACATAATCATAAAGTAGCATACTTTCATCAAAAAAATAAACAAGAAAGATAAAGTACAAACAAAAAAAAAAAAAGATATGAAAAGAACAAAAACTATAGTCTACTTTATGGCACAGAAACTATCACTTAGTCAATATCCCCACTAAGGCGCGTGTGCGCATTTCACTTCCTTTCCTAGCTCACCCTTTCCCTTAGACCAACTCTCTCTATTTTTTTTTTTTTTTTTTTTTTTCAATAAAAACATTCACTCATAGATTGCAGTTTTGTCTTCCATTTTATATTTTCTTCTCAGAATCCTCTGATTATACATTTGGATATATTATGTGTGTGTGTGCATAATGTTGACTACTACTGATGACTGACTACGACTACGACTACAACTACAACTACTGATGTTTATCACTTTGTCTCTTTATTTCTTTTTGTTCGCAATTTTTAATTTCCCAAGACTATGGTGACCCAACTTCCTTCCACTTTGCCCTTGTAATCCCACTAGGGTATACGACTATAGCCTACTTGGCGTCACTGGTGAGTGAAACTAATATGACAATCAACATGAGGCTGCATAACAGAAATCAACTGTGAGAATTGTGGCTGCTGTTGTTGCTTCTGCAATGCGTCATAAACAAAAGCACACACGCACACACTCACACACTCACAGATACTCTCACTCACATTCACATATTTAGAAAATTCAACCTGATTTTCCTTTTTCTTTGTTTCGTTGCTACTTTTCACTTTAGATGCTCGTTTCCTCCATTCGACTGAACGAACAAATATACGCAATTGTTATAATTGTTCTTGGTTATTGTTCAGTTCTTTTAGCAAGATAAATACACAGATGAATCTCGGTTATCCGGATGGACCTCTCTTTGCTGGGTGCATCGGATAACCAGGAATGGCTGAATGGTTGATTAATATATGATTTCTATGAACCGTGAATTCCTTTTCTATTACACGTGATTTTCAGAAGAAAAGAAAAAAAAAGCACTTTTTTCTACTTTATAAGTTATATATCATTTGGTTTAAGGAGTAAAAGTGGTCGCCTTGAGCTCGAATGGTGTAATGTGCCCGTTTTTCAGCATTTGCCATTGTATTTGCCATTGATTTGGACGATATGGCTGCTGTTTTCTGGCCAATGTTGCCTTAAGTTCGTCTAGGGTTCATGGCTTCCTGATATAAAGCCTCACGGTGTCAAATCAGGCAAACGCGGATGCCAGCCATAATCTCGATTTTTTGATATCAAACAACTGGGGAACAATTATTTTAAAGATTCGATTGTGGCACGCTGCTGTGTGAGGTGGTGCGCCGTCTTGTTGATATCACAGAAGTGCTCCATACCACTTTCATGAACAATCGGCATTAATATAGTGTTTCCGGTGTCCTCATCGAGAAAGAACGTATCCGCACAAATTCCACAGCACACTGTCACTTTTGTGTCATGAAGAGGTACCTCTTCAATAATTTAAGGATTCTCGGTAAGGTAGAACCGAGAATTTCGTTCTTTGATAACACACATTTCAATTAAATTTTTTTTTTACCCATCCACACACAATTTCACAATTGAGAACTTATTTTGAATGTAAAACTGAACCATTTCAGTGCGTTCTATTGTTGTGTACTGTACCTTAGCAAAAACTTTTCTAATACTGACGCTACAAACTTGTTCTGTCATTAGTTGATCTAATAAAGTTATAGTGTTGCCTGATGGGTCCACCGGATATGACCTACCCTGTGGTTAATCATATAGCACTGAAGACAGAAACATCATATGTAATTTTGTTTCACTAAACCGAAGAATAATATAAACTAGAGGTTAGGTGGGTTTTTGATAAATTTTTCCCCACAGTAACTCGATATTGAAATCATAAAAATTAAGCTTATATTATCTCTTTATACTTCTACGACTAAGTTGTGATGGTAGCGAAGCCTAAACTCATTAATTTCAGATATTATAAGCCTATTATAGTCAAATTCTGAAGATTCAGAGATAGAGGGTATAAGGATTAAATACCCGCTTTGGATTTGGTAATAGAGGAGTATAGAATTGTTTAGAATACAATACTGAAATTATCAGGGTTTATTCAGAGGCTGATAAAATAAGTATAAGAATATATTAACATGATGATGATGATGATGATAATGATCAGCAATGCAACCTTTGATTTTTAAGATCTGACAGCAGAAAGGTAGGGAAATGATGTCCTCCTCCTCCTTCTTTTCACATAAAAAAAAAAAAACAGTTCTGCGATATCATTTCATATCTTATTGTATAATTAGATTTATTTTGTTTTGTTTTGTTTCTATTTAATGAAGGATGGAGCTAGATTTTATGACTTTAAATTTTTTTTTATTTTTTTGAAGTTAGAAACTTTATTTTTTTTGTTATTTGTTGCCATAGACAACATAGAGTAATCATTATGTGACCTGTCAACAAGTTAAATGAAGATTATATTTACATTTATTCTGTAACACAAAAAATTTGCATAAGAAAATGAAAGATTTTCTTAAGTACGACAGGTGTGGCAGTGAAGAGAATGATGATGAGATGTGGAGGTAGCAAGTTGCGTAGATAAAGCATTTGCATCAATTCAAATTTATGCGAAACGGAAGTACTTAGAGCAGTGTTGTTTTGTTGTAGGTGTTGCTTCTATTCTCGTATCTTCCTTCTAACCATCCTCAACTTCAACAGCAACAACTCCAGTTAATGTACGCATTTATATCTCATAGAAATAAGCATGTTCATGGGCGTCGTTGCTCTTAAATGTTCACTCAAGTGAAAGCAATAGAAACTTCATATACTTGAATATAAATCTGAAATGTGAATCCTCTTAAAACAAGCAGCGCAATCATAATATTGTCTAATGTAATTTTTGAGTTTGAGTTTGGAAACTTTTAAAAGATTTGCAAAAGTTTGAGATTCATACAATGAGGTGTAAAGGTTAACATTTTAAATTCGTTGCTGCTGCTGTTGTTGTTGATGATGAAGTCATCAGTGTTCTTATGATGCCAGCGTTCTACTTATCCCTTCTGATTCTTTTTCTTTTTTTTGTTTTCATTAAAAGTGCAAAGAACTTTTGGAACTTGGAACTTTATTGCTGCATGCATAATTTATTGAACATCGGTTGTGCTTCAATAGAAAAACATCAATAGAAAAAGTATAAAGTAGGTTAAAGTAAACATAGATACATACATATTCTTTTGCTCATAGAGAACCCATGCAAATCTTTCGAGTCAAAAGTTACTAAATTCTTACACACATGGAGAATGTGTTTTGTTTTCATTGTCCTTCCTTCCTTCAGTTATTTATGCAATTTCTTTACAACACTTACTTTCTTGTCAACAGCTGTGCCTATTTGATGGTGGTGATGAATACGAGTATGCCTTCTTTCTATTGTATGCAGAGATATGATAAAAGTCCACACTACGATCTCAAAAGAAAATCAGATCATTTAATTTTCATATCTGCAAAAGAAAAGTATATATTTATCCATCTATTGTCCATAAGATTCAAGTGAAACGTTTTAATTAAATTCTTTGATCTTTGATTTCATTGTTTATCCATTTATCTTGTATAATTGATCCTAAAAGTTTTTTTTTTTAGTCAAATCTAATATGAAATATTGTACGTAAATAAATTAAATAACTTCTCCTATAAAAATATCTGTGTCACTCATTTCTTCAACTACGAAGACTTACACTTTCTTGTGCATACGTATATTCTGATCAAGTTATCTATCACACAGGATAAATATCCGAGACCAAGAATTGAATTATGACGGAAGATGAAAGTCAAAAGTCTTAACAGTGCAATTCAGCACAATGACTGAATGAAGAAGCGACAAAAAAAGAAAAATAACACTTCCTATTCCATTATTTCGGGAATCTTTCTCACAAATACCTGGTGATCAAATTTTTAAAGATAATCACAGCCATGCATATGATTGAACTCGATCTATTCTATATCCTCTCTTCCAATCCTGCCCAATCCAAAAAGTTCCGTTTTCTTATAGAACATAATGGAACAATTGGATTGAAGATTCCCTCGATTCAGCTTTCTGCTTTCATTTTTATACTCTTCAGTTTTATAAAGTTGTCATGAAGTTTGTAAGAGACCTCATAAAGTATACATCTATATGCATGTACAATAAATAGTCCTTTAGTTTTTGAGCTAGGAATCTTCAATTTTGCACGAAGTTCTCTTTTCTCTAGACACTGTGACCACTACAGGGGTACGTACCTCCCATACTAACCCAAATTTAAATTCATGTTCCTATTAGAAAAACTTTTTTGTTTTTTCTATTATCGAACTGAAATTTGAATACTACAATACAAGTGTTTGACCAATAATTACGAACCATATGAATTTGAAGATCCTAGTATTACCGGATTGCTTGACTCCCATACAAACGCAAATTCATATTCATGTTCCTATTCGAAAAACTTTTTTGTTTTTTGTAATATCGAGCTAAAGTTTGGTCTTTGATGCATATTCACCAACCATATATAGATTTCAAGATCCTAGGATTATTGGATCGCATGGCCTCCATACAAATACAAATAATATATCCGTCACAATATTGAAATGCAGCATGAGTACTGACTCTATCCTAAACATAAGTTAAATCACTAATGTAAATTTTATATCAGGAGCAACCTTGTTTTTTTCTTGTTCTATATAATTTAACACGGGACTTTTTTATTCAATTAAATTTTTTTAGTTCGAAAGTTGAAAATATTTTTTCGTTTATCTTAATAAATGTCAAATGGGAAAGGAAATAAAAAATACCTTTTACAATATTGAATTAAATCTTTGATCTGTTAACGTTGAAAAAAAAAAAAAAAAAGAAAGTAGGAAGATTGGGATGGATCTTTTGTATCGGGCCCTTGCTGTTAGAAAAAAAGGAATTTCTGCTAGCTGAGCCAGAGCCAGAGCCAGAGCCAGATAAAAGTTAGTTAGAATTTTCTCTTGGATGACTTTGGCAGCAAAACACAATTGCAAATTTAATTAAATTTAGCATTGCATATCTCTGTATCTGCCTCTGTATCTATGTCTCTTTCTGTGTGGGCGTTTGAATGCGTGGGTGTATGAAAAACTGTTTCTATCTTGTGTGTGTGTGTATGCATGATGTGTGTTTGTACCATATATTGTATTGTAACTTGGGTAACTCGTCAATCCGACAGGATTCACTGTAATCTCAAATGCACAAAATTAATTACTAAAGGAGAATTCAGTTTTAAACGAAAACGTAAGCGATTATTTGAGAATAGGTTAGGGGAGAGAATATAAGTTGAAATAAATTGAATGAATATAATAACAATAAATGGAAATATACTCCAAATGATGATGACTATGATGATGATGATGATGATGATGATGATGATGACAACGACGACAGACTTCACTTTCTTTGACAGTTTTCCTTGTTTTATTGTATTTCATGAGAAAGCAAGGGAAAATAATTCAAACAATTTTACTCTAAATGAATTCTCTTTATCAAATAAGTATAAAATGAAAAAGGTTCATAGCTTTTACAAAATACAATATCTAACATTATTAAATAACTTTCAATTCAATAAATTAAACTGAGATGAAATGAAATGAAAAAGGTCAAGGTTTCTCTACAAAAAAAAAAAATGGTTAGGACGAGGACAGACTGCTCGTCATAGGGCAGGCGAGTTCACATAGAAACCTTTCGGTTCCGGCTTAGAGTGCTCGCATGGGAGACTCTTTGGGCACTCAAACCTGCACGTACTGAGTGAAAGCCCCTTAACACAACTTGATTGGTTTAAAGAATGTCCGTCACAGATTCATTTTGTTTTGGTTATCTTTATATGTAGTATGCTTATGTTACTTACTAAGATTATCATATTTAGCATCTCAATCACTTCAACTATAAATATCTGCAATGACATTGTCCTCGAAGATATCGATATACATACATATTGTTATTTCATGAAATGAATTTAATTAACTTTAGCTTTGGATTCAATAAATTGGTATACTGTATGTATATTTCAATATACATACAGTACTATATGCATTTGTATTACTTCCGTTTATAAATTGTCTTGTTTGTGTTCATTTAATATTAACCTTAGACATTTTAATTATCTTTCTCATCAGCTTTGCTTTTATTGATTAAAAATTTTTGCTTGTGGACCTAGAAATGAGTAATCACTTACACAGCACAACAAAATTAAAATTTTTGTTATGTTCATGAAATATTTTAATTATAAAATTTTTTGAATTTACCGCCAGCTTCATTGTATCAACCACTTCTTTTATTTTACATAAATCTTTGTCGAGAAGGGTTTGCATTAATGATACAATACAAATTGTTTACAATTCGAAACGTGAGAAAAACTCAAAGCAGCACAAAAATTCGCAACATTGGTTCAATGTCAGAAAAAATTGAGATTCGTTTGCTTTGGGTAATTCAAAATCTCTTAGGATAAAGAGATGTTGTCTCACTTTCAGCAACTTGCATGCAAAATGAATACACTTCCTTGACAGCCATTTAGATTTAGATTTCCGGAAAATGGAAATAACAAGGTGAACGATTACACCAAGATATTCAAGCCATTGAGGAACGATTCCAGGGTCTGTGGAATGCGCATATGCTGGCCGATTATTGCTGGAGTATTTAATAGTAGTACTACTCTCCCTATATTTGAAGTCGGCGTCAAAAATTAGCTTGGTGTGATGTAAAATTTTACATGCAGCAAAAATGCTGTTTTACACAAACTTCTAACTTCTCTGGACTATATTAAATATTTATTTCATTGTGTATTTTAATATTATAAACTTATTAAAAAAGATACACTATACATCGTTGTAAGGAGGAAGGGTACCTCACATACAAACCCACCATACAAATTTAGGTTCTTATTCGAAAAACCGTTTTCGTTTTTTGTTCTATCAAACTGAAATTTAGACACTATAAGTTTTTGATATAATCGCTGTAAATTTGTTGGAATCAGCCAAATCGGACAACTAGAAGGTACCTCCCAAACTAACATACCATTAAAATTTATGTTCTTATTCGAAAAACTTTAGTAAATCCAAAAAATATGAATATTAAATGTGACGAAAATCAAAATTTGACGATATTATTATTATTTTGGGGGTGCCTCCCATATAAACCTTAATTCTGGTACGGAGAACCCTCCGTGTACGAGTTTGACTCACAGTTGGCCAATTTTTATTTGAAGATGTGTTCATGCTCAAAATGCTTTATAATCGATCCACTGAACTACTAAGCATTTTGTATAAAATTCAAATAGATCACTACAAAATTTAAAGATTATATTATCCTACTAGGGTATCCTGCCCGACGTCGTACGGCCAATCGGACTGCGCCACCGAGGCTCGTGGAATAATTTCTCAAATGTAGATGTTGAATCTGAACTATGCCTTAACTTACATAATGTATTTGTTTCACATATTGACAATGCTGTTTTCCAATATTGTTCGTATATGCCTCGGTGGCGCAGTTGGCAGCGCGTAAGTCTCATAATCTTAAGGTCGTGAGTTCGAGCCTCACCCGGGGCATAGCAATTTTATTTTATTCTTTTTTAAATAATAATACTTAATATGTATATTGTGAATCTAAACCATTCTCAGATCCCCTGTTCAACACACAAAAAATTTCATCAAAATCGGTCCAGTCGTTTAAGAGAAGTTCATTGACATACACACTCACAGAAGTTATATATATGAAGATTGTGAATCTAAATAATTCTCAGATCCCCTTGAACACACACAAAAAATTTCATCAAAATCGGTCCAGTCGTTTAAGAGAAGTTCAGTGACATACACACTCACAGAAGAATTATATATATAAAGATAGAACGAACGAAGGTGTATCCGTTATATTTAGTATTGTCAACAACAACCCCCCACCCTTGCTTTATTTTAATTTATATTTTGCTGCTGTTAAACTTACGCTCATGTTTGGCAAACCAAGTCACTTGGATTTGAATATTTTAGTTCTTTTTGTTTTGTTCTCAACTCAAAGAATGCACAGCTTGCAAAATTGCTTGCCATACACTCACACAGATAGATGATACAAATGTTTTATATACACAACACTGACATTCACTTATACACATGGAGATATAGTATGTATTTATAAACCCAAGTGCGCTGCTCTTCACTTCCTGCTTTGCACTTCCGCATTGCGCCGCAAAATATGCAACATATTTTTTTTTTTTTTTTGTTTTTGTTTGATTATGATTGTTGTTGGATATTTACTTGGACATACTCTTGCTCGGTCCATTCCCCATTATCTCGTCTTTCTATATTTATAGTATTTCTTAAGTTTTTTCCCCCTTTTTTTCATTCATTGTTCATTGTTTTTCATGTAAATCGATATTTTGCTATAGCAAACAACACAAGAAAAAAAAAAAAAATAATAATAAAAACTATGTCTAATTACAATTGATTAGCAGCAGAATCGTCTGTCTTTCAACGTACACGTACATATGTATGTCTTATGTCAGAAACACCACAATTTTTGAAGGTCATCATAATCTTGTCGTGCTTGTTGTCTAAAACACAAAATAAAAAAATAAAAATAAAAATTAAAACAATAGTTAAAACCAAAGGACACTAATTATTTACCTAAAACTTGTTTTTACCTCATATTTATTTTGAACATATTGTACCTACTATTATATACGAGTATATTATTATATAATAATAATGATTACCATATTGTGATGCTAATGATGATGATGATTCTTTACCCTTTCCTTTCCATTTTTTTTTTTTTTTGTGAATATTATAGTGCGCAGCTGTCGAACTGGCAAACAAGTTCAAATGTCCGAGGCTGAAGTGAGGGGATTGTGCTTAAAATCACGTGAAATCTTTTTACAACAACCGATCCTATTGGAACTGGAAGCTCCTTTGATTATATGCGGCGATATACATGGACAATATACAGATTTATTGCGTCTCTTTGAATATGGTGGCTTTCCGCCAGCTGCCAATTATCTATTTCTTGGCGATTATGTGGATCGTGGCAAACAATCATTGGAGACTATATGTTTATTGTTGGCCTACAAAATCAAATACCCAGAGAATTTCTTTTTACTACGTGGTAATCACGAATGCGCCAGTATTAATCGCATCTATGGTAAATATATATCTAGAATAAATACATATTTGTAATTGATCTCTTTGTGCTATAATAAATATTTGTTTTATAGGCTTTTATGATGAATGCAAGAGACGTTATAATGTCAAATTATGGAAAACATTTACCGATTGTTTCAATTGTTTGCCGGTTGCTGCAATAATTGATGAGAAAATCTTTTGCTGTCATGGCGGTCTAAGTCCCGATCTACAGGGCATGGAACAAATCCGCCGTTTAATGCGACCCACAGATGTACCAGATACTGGTCTGCTATGCGATCTATTATGGAGTGACCCAGATAAGGATGTACAAGGTTGGGGTGAAAATGATCGCGGCGTTAGTTTTACATTTGGCGTTGATGTGGTTTCGAAATTTTTACATCGACATGAACTTGATTTAATATGTCGTGCACATCAGGTAATTATAAATATATAAACATACTAGTTATCCCGGCGTGCGTTGCTACGCCCTCGCACAAAAAAGATAAGAGAGCATATACGTATGGAAACATATCTTCCTTTGATGAAAATCAAGGAGATATGTGGGGATGGGAGCTATAACAGAGAAAGGAATGGAGCGCTGTAGACGATGACCGCCGATAAAAATAAAAAATGGGCCAAGTGCGAGTCAGACTCGTACACGGAGGGTTCAGTACCAAATTGTGGTTTTATGGGAGGTACCCCCTCTATTAGTCTGATTTGACTGCTTCCAACAAATGTACCGCGCCTATATCAGAAACTTATAGTTAGACACTAATTTCAGTTCAATAGTTCAAAAAACAAAAAAGTTTACCGAATAGGAACCTGAATTTTAATGGTGGGTTTGTATGGGAGATACTCCTCCTAGTTGGCCGATTTGATTGATAGATGTGTAGCGCCTATGTCAAGAACTTATAGTGTCTAAATATCAGTTCGATAGAACAAAAAAAGTTTTTCGAATAAGAAACTGAGTTTTAATGGTGGGTTTGTATGGGAAGTACCCTCCCTAGTGGACTGATCAAACTGAAATTTCACAATATAAGTCTCTGATGCATAGCTACCAACCATCGAAATTTCAAGATCGTGGGATTACTGGGTCGTTTAGCTGCCATACAAACCAAAATATTTCTTGTATGGGGACCCCTTTCAGTTTTTAAAAATATTTTAGTTTTAGTATTTGTTGCTAATTCCCGGATAGAACTACTACATATTCTGTAAAAATTTCAACTCTGTAGCTATTACGGTTTGCAAATCCATTCCTTCACGTTTTATGTCACGTCCCACTGAAACGGGATATCCTATGTCCGTCTCCTAGTTCTAAGCTACCTCCCCACCAATTTTCAGCCAAATCGGTTCAACCGTTCTTGAGTTATAAATAGTGTAACTAACACGACTATCTTTTATATACATATATTGTGAATCTAAACCATTCTCAGATCCCCTTGAACACACACAAAAAATTTCATCAAAATCGGTCCAGTCGTTTAAGAGAAGTTCAGTGACATACACACTCACAGAAGAATTATATATATAAATTGTGAATCTAAAGCATTCTCAGATCCCCTTGAACACACACAAAAAATTTCATCAAAATCGGTCCAGTCATTTAAGAGAAGTTCAGTGACATACACACTCACAGAAGAATTATATATATAAATTGTCAATCTAAAGCATTCTCAGATCCCCTTGAACACACACAAAAAATTTCATCAAAATCGGTCCAGTCATTTAAGAGAAGTTCAGTGACATACACACTCACAGAAGAATTATATATATAAAGATAACAAATTTAAATTTAGAAGTTAGGTTTCTACTTAATAAACCTATTCACTTTCATCATTTGATCGTAAGTATTGCATACTGTGATGTGTGTAACTTGTCAAATTCAATGTTACAGATGATAAATTAGAAACAATTTCAGATCGATCGGTACACGCACACCGCAAATCCAATTGTGTTTTTTAAGGTGTTTGGTTTTGGCCAAATCAAAATCTTTGTAGACTTCCTCCTCCTATGGAGTTAGGCGTTTATTAATATCTCTCTGAAATTGGAGCTTTCGTTCATCATATTTATATTATTTTGTACACAAAAATGAAGTCTTTATTAATACAGAACAGAAAATAGCAGAGCATTTGCTATAGCACATAAAAGCCTGCACCATGAAAAAAAATCATATACATACATATGTGTCAACTTCCATGGTAATCGGACCAACGGTATCGTAGTTTGGCTCCTTCAAACAATTCTTCTTTAGCGGCATTTGGGCAAAAATTTATACTAAAAATTTGAGTGAAAAAATACAAATTGTCACCATTTGGAATCATCTATATTTCTTGAACCGCACTAGATAGAGATTTAAAATTTTCACAAAATATGTATTTCTATTGGCATATCCCCAACACATAATAAAATGTTTGGAAAACCCACCGGAAAAGTCTAAAAAAAGAGATTGCATTTCAACAACAACAAAATGCAGTTTGTGTGTATAAAAATGTTCAAAACAACAACATGCAAGCAAACAGCTTGTGTATTGTACAAAAACAAGCGAATTAGACACGCCAACAACAACAATTAGACATTTCAAAGAAACCGAAAGCAATATACAGACGGACAGGCAGACTTTGAGATGATCCCTCTCTCTGTCTGTTTTTAAGAAGTTTCATTTCTATCACGTGTTTTTTTTTTTTCATTATTGAACTGAAATTGGGGTTAATCTAATTTTCCGACCCATATTCACTAACCATGTAAATATTTTAAGATCCTAGGATTACTGGATTATATAGCTCACCATGTTCTGACCAAACCATTTTTGACATTGAGCTGATAGAAATAGAAAGAATTAAACTACAGCTATGAGATTCCAGGTTAGCCTAAAATAAAAAAGAAAGTCAATAGAAGTGTTTGATAAGGGCATTTTAAATTTGTTATCCTCTAAAGGACACCAGGCTGAATGCAGTATAAATGGAATAACATTCCCAATACCCAATTCCCAATTCCCAATGTTCACAAATTGGTAGAAAATATGCCTGAGAGTGTAGGCTAATATAAAAAACAAGGTTTGACGTTTGTTCCAAAATATACAAATTTTGACTATGTTCAACAAAATGTGCATAATTAAGTGAATGCAGGTAGCCCAGCATTTTATTTTTTATAATCTCACCTATAATATTCTATTCGCACTATGTAAAATTTGATCCACCAATACTGACTTTTTCGGTTGTTCGATCTGCACCAAACTTCACAGAAACACTCCTCAGACTATGCTAGAGTTACCCTGAAAATTTCATCAAAATTGATTTATCAATATCCCTTAAAGATACTAGTGGTTTGACCAGACCATGGTGTTAGTCTAAACTGATGTCAACACAAGGATTAAATTAACATTTCTTGTCATTTGATTATTATTTAGGCCATTTTTGTCTAAATAGTCAAAATTTTAGCTTGGACCAACTGATTTCACACTTGGGATTTTGTGTCTCATGTGGCATTTGATAAAGCATTTCCCATCTAATGTCCATGAGATCGGTCGTAAGTCAGCTAGTATTTTATGAACATTGCTTGGATTTGTGTCATATTCTATATCCCAGTTTTGTTACCCATAGAGCAGCATATGTTTAAGATAGGCCTCAACTTTAGAGCAGAGGGAGTGAGTCATAAGACCAAAATAAGTAAGATTCAAATACGTGATCACGTGCCTTGCTTACTGAAGAGATCGTAAAGAATCTTGCTCAGGATTATACCTAGCAAATTTTTAAAATTATTCATAAAATGATGATAAAACTGCATCATTTCAAATTTGAATTAACTGTTTCGTTTTCTTGAAACTCCAAATGTATAGTTTTATTTGTTTATTTTTCAGGTTGTTGAAGATGGTTATGAATTCTTTGCACGACGACAATTGGTTACACTATTTTCGGCGCCAAATTACTGTGGTGAATTTGATAATGCCGGTGGCATGATGACGGTTGACGACTCACTTATGTGCTCATTCCAGGTGAATATTGGATTGTGGAATATATCGTGTTCTTGTTTTGTTTTTTATATTATATTATTTTTCTAATTTTCTTATGTAATTTTCATTGTAGATCTTAAAACCATCCGAAAAGAAAGCCAAGTATTTATATAGCGGCATGAATTCATCAAGACCGACAACACCGCAACGTAGTGCGCCAATGATAACATCGAATAAGAAGAAATAATATATCCATCCGCTTCCATTTCCTTGAAATGCTAAATCAACAATAGCAACAGCAACACCATCAACAACAACAACAACAACAACAACAACAATACAGTTAAAAGCAGAATCAACAAAATTATATAAACCCTTTAAAATATAGAAGAAATATCGTCGTCGTCGTTGTTGTTTGTTTTTGTCGTATATTCATAAAATCAAAAAAAAAAAAAACAAAAAAATAAAATAAAACTAAAAATACACAAAACAAAAAAAAAGAAAAACACATGTAATACAAAAATAAAATTAATTATTATCGTAAAACAAAAAATTTAGAGACAAAAGTTTAAGTAAAAAATTAAATTAAAAATATAAAATAAACAACAAAATTTATGAGTTAAAAAAAAGTAAAAATATAAAACCGCAAAACTGCAAAATGTTTTTTTTCCTTCTTTATTTATTTACTAATTTTTTTTTTATTTTGTATGTGAAAATAAATAAAATAGAAATCAAATACAAAAGGAAAAAAATCAAAATGTTCTTAAATTTATGTGAAAAAATAAATAAAAGCAGATAAATTAAAGTAAAACAAAAATGCAACAAACAAAAAAAAGGAATATTATATACTTAAATTTATATGTATAAAAATATTGGACACACACACACATATATATATATATATATATATACATATATATGTTTGGTTTTATATACTCATACTATATTGAAGTTGGGACATGTGTCACTTCTCCTCTCACACACATATGTCAAGACAAAAATTGTTGAACTTCCTTTTTATAAAATTGTTCTTCTATCTTATCATCCAGATAAGATTGTTTTTTTTTTTTTCGCTCAAAGAAGGACATAAGAAATGTTTTGATGTTAGTCGAAAGAATATGGTAGAAGATTGACAGGCAAATAAAACAATTTATATAAAAATGAACATTAAGAAATCGAATGGAGTTTTGGACCAACACAATATAAGTATATAAAACACATATGTACATGTAGAAAAATATATCGAAAAACAAAACAAAAAATGGAAAAATTAAACAAAAATTGTGAAAACATGTTAAACAAAATTTAAAGGCAAAAAAAAAAAAAAAAAAAAACAATAAACAAAGAAAAAGTTAAGCTAAAAGCAATAAAACAAATAAAAAAATTCATCATTTCTTGTTCCAAGTTGATTAAATTTTCTTAGATGAAAATCAAATCAGATCATTGAATCTTATAAAATCCAATTATTTGGAAATATGATATTTGTTTCGAGGATACAATATTTTATGCATCCTGATTGAATAATATGAATTATATTGTAATAAGAAACAAACAAAAACTGCGGGTTGCATATTCTTTTAAAATCATATATTTAATTATTTGACTTAAGTTTCAAGCACAGAAAATGTATCCACATCAGCGAATCTTTTTTTTTGCCATATTTTCATACTAGTGATATGATCAGGTAGGGAATGTGTACTCATGAGCTATAGATTTGTTATTCCATTGAAATGTTAATAGATCAATAGATTTGTAAGTGTTAAGTGTGGTTTCAATATTGCAAAAGTTTCCGGAAAATGCAAAAATTCTTCATTCTCATTTTTGCCTTCCGTCGATATAACGTTTTACACGGACTATTAATGATTCAAAGCACTGTTGAATATCATTCATCCAGATTGAGCTGAGGGATAGACGGCACATCTTTCTCGATAAAATTCGTGTCGCCGTAATGTAATACGACTCTTTTGAACTTGGGAAATAGAAAATAATCACACATGCTGTGTGCTGTGTGTGTTGTGATGCTGTGTGTGGAGTGCAGATCTTTCAATATCCCAGAACTTCAATCAGAATGCGATGAATTGCATCATATGGAATGTTGAGATCCTTCTCTAGCTTACTCAATGTTATATTCGAGCATATTCTCATATTCAGATCTTCTTTGAACAATTTACACTAATCATGAACTTGCGAACAGAAAAAACAAACAATCATCACTATAAACGTTTTTGAGACGAGTTTAAAACAGAATATAATATTTGTTCTTTGTTCGATATTCATTTTGTAACATGAAAGCAAAAACACATCGACGCCAAATTACATACAAAATGGTGCAATAACTTTTCCTTATGTCAGCCAAATAATGTTTCCGAAGTGTGTCAGTATAATCACAAATGACGCGGCAAAAAAATTCGGGCACATAGTACAATATTATACATAGAATCTGACAAATGAAACCAGAATTGAGTTGATTCCTTTTGTCCCACTCATCCACTGATGCAGTGATTTTATGATGGGGTCTCCCATTACAAAGTTTCCTAACCTTGATTTATAAAGAAGTTAACAATTATTATTTATTACCCATGATAATCAGGGATCATTCGGAATTATCAGTGTTTGTTTTTATAGCCTCCACATGTAGACATTTTTGTTAAATACAAAATGAAATTCATCATGGAAAGATCTTTTAATTTTTTAATTAGTGTTTGATAAATTGATGTACCATGCGTTCGTCATGGCTTAGGGGTATTCAGTTTGTCATCAAAACATGCAGATTATTCAATAAATATCATTATTATTGGATATTCTTTGATCTAATATTTTCACATTTATTTTGATTTATTTAGTTCATAATTTTTTCAAATCAAGTAATTGGAATTTCTCACCTCCTTCCTGTTGCCCGATTGATCTGAAATTTGATACACACCTCTAATTCTGATGACAATATGCAATAATATTTTTCTGTTTAGATTTATTGCTTTTATCTTAACTTGCATGCCTTTTACATATTAATTCCAACGCGTCCTAGGTTTTTATTAATCGTGTGTCGTTCTGTGTCTAATGCCTACTTAGCAATTTATAGTCGTTTATCATTTTCAATTGAAAAACTATGAAAAAATTGTTGTTATTCAAATGTTTATCTTTACTAATGTTAAAAACATCAAAAAAAAAAAAAAAAATATATATCTATATAAATATATATATATATATGTATATATATATTTAAAAATAAAAGAAAATAAATAATTAAGTAAATTAAAAAAATATATAAATATAAATGGTAAAGCATTTTCTCTCATGAATTTTCTCATATGATTCTACTAACAAAATATAAAATAAATAAATGTGTATTAGATCATGTTTTTAATGAAAATTATTTTATTGTATTTTATTTCATTTTTATTTACATAAAATGAATTACATATTTAATTAAATTATTAATATTACAATATACACACAGCGTCAAAAAAAAGTGAACACATTAGTTTTTTGAATTAAAAGTTTTATAATTATGTATTAATGAACACAAAATAGAAAGTTAGTATGCAGAATTGAAGGCTTATATTTAAGGAGTCGATTTCAATTTAAAGTGTAATCAAAATCAATACACAACCAAAAATAATTTACATTAATTAAAAAAAGTCCAAATTTTACGCGTCAAAAAAAAGTGAACAGTATATGCAAAGCGGCAAATATTAAGTTAAAATATTACACTTTTTTAAATTTTTATATTTTGTATTTTTCCCTTTGGATTGCACAACCGCCTTAAGTCTCCTTGGCATCGATTGGACAAGGTTTTTTGTCACTTCAGGAAAGATTTTGACCCATTCTTCCATTAGACACTTCTTTAGGTCTTCCTTGCTCAAAATCATCCTCTGCCTGATCTTCCTGTCCAGGTGTTCCCACAAATGCTCAATGGGATTGAGGTCTGGAGATTGTGGCGGATGGTCAAATGTCTTAGGGGTCCTATACAGTAGCCATTCCTTCAGAATTCTCGTTGTATGTTTTGGATCGTTATCTTATTGGAAGATCCAATTGCCCGACAGGCCTATTTTGTTGACACTGGGGGCGACATTGTTTTGGAAAATGTTTAAGTAATCCATCTTGTTCATTGTTGATTCAATGAAAACCAGATTTCCGACTCCAGATGCCGCCATACAGCCCCAAACCATAACTGAGCCCCCACCGTGCTTAACTGTGTTGGTTACACAACTTTCTTTAAAGGCTTCATTAGTGGTACGCCTTAGTTTTGATGTCCTTTTGGCACGAAAAATTTCAAATTTGCTCTCATCAGTAAAGAGAATGTTTTCCCAAAAAGTTGGAGCCACATTAATGTATTTTTTGGCGAAATCCACGCGCTTGCTTTGATTTACCTTTGATATGAATGGCTTTTTGCGGGGTATTCGTCCGTGTAGGCCAATTTTATGAAGGGCTCTCCTGACCGTACTCGCGCTTAATGATTTGTCTGATGTCTGGGTAATATTTTCTGAAATTTTGACTGCACTTTAGGCTGGAATTGCCTTTACTTTTCTTACTAAAGCTCTAACTTGAGTATCAGTAAGTCGCTTTGGACGTCTAGTTCTCGGCAAATCTTCTACCCGACGATATGTGGCATATTTGTCAGCTATTCTTTTTATTGTGCTAGGGCCCCTGCCTACAATTTCGGCAATTTCACGCAAAGATTTGCCTTTCTCTCGTAAATCTAATATGATTTTTCGAGTGTCAATAGATGTTTGCTTTCCCATAGTAATTCACTCAAAATATAATAACATGTAACATAACAAAGCACGTGAGTAATAATCGTTTTCCATAAAAAATTAGGTTATTCCCAGAAATACAGAAAAAAAAAAAAAATAAATAAAAGTGCCCAATGTTCACTTTATTTTGACGCGTAAAATTTAGACTTTTTTTAATTAATGTAAATTATTTTTGGTTGTGTATTGATTTTGAATACACTTTAAATTGAAATCGACTCCTAAAATGTAAGCCTTCAATTCTACATACTAACTTTCTATTTTGTGTTCATTAATACATAATTATAAAACTTTTAATTCAAAAAACTAATGTGTTCACTTTTTTTTGACGATGTGTGTATATATGAACTGAGTCGCTTGAGCTTTAGATTTTTGGTTTTAATTTTCAATTTTCAAATTTAAAATTTAAATAAAAATAAAAATGAAATGTTGAATGAAATTCAAAATGAAATGAGTTGATAAGAATGCAATCAATTAAAAACAATAAAACAAAATAGTATAGAAAAAGGAAACTGTGAAATTTTTGAAATGACTGAGACAGTGTTAGTAAACTAACAAAGGAATTCGTTAGAAAATGAGGAAAATTGATATTGTAATTGGTTGAATGAATGAGTAAATGAATAAATTGAATTTAAATCAAATAAATTATTGAGCGCCCAATTGAATATAAAGAGAAATAGAAATAAATACAGCGAGATATGCAATGAATTTATATAAGAATATATTGTATAAATATATTAGAAAAATTTTACTTAAAAGATGAAAGAATGTTACAAATAGATCAGAGAGATACTAGATAGAAAAGAGAAAGAGAGAAAGATAGAAAGAGAGGAAGAAGTGAAGTTATATATAATTTTAATGTTTTCTTTCTTCAAATATTAAAAGATGACACATGCAAGGAATATTTACAATAAAAATATTAATAATAAAATAAGATAAAGGAACGAAAAACAAACTGAATAGAACTTAAACTACGGTTCACCGAGGCTTACAAACATATTGTACTTTTTACCTTGAAATTTTTGAAACTTTGAACTTTTCATGTTTATGTCATCATCATCATCATCAAATGAAGTTTCTTTGGACATTTTTTTTAGAAATGCCAATTAAAGAAAAAACTTACAAACAAAATAACATACTTTAAGGATTATATAAAAAAATATATACATCATGTATGTTCAATCATTGAAATTTATAAAATATAGAACATAAAAACAACTAACAAAGTCTGCATGGGCAAACAATTTAAACTGAATTCAATATTGGATAAAATAATTAAATAGAAATTGAATTTTACAATGGAGCGGCTACTTCCTGCAGTAATCGGAGCTCCTATGTGTTATATGGTATATCGAACAAAGTACACACAACTACATCAATAACAACAATAACAAAACTTATTACTGATTGATCAAATTTCTGTTTGATAATTTGAAAACTGTGACCACGAGACTGGATTTTCTCCATGTCAACGACCATCATTTCCAAAAATACTTTATGGAACCCCATGATTCATAAGATCCATGGGCAAATGCATAAAGTAATTAAACTTGTGAAACTTATAATAATAAATAAATAAATAAAAAATAATGAAAAGCATTTTAGACCTTGAATATTATGGGTACATAATGTACCTAGTAATCGAGGAACTTAATTGAACTGGTTAATTGAAATATATTATCTGCATAGGGCATAACAAAGAAAAAAAGTTTCCTATATCTGTACGAACAAGAAATGTTCTCATTATCACGATGATGATGATGATGACAATGATGTTTGTATTGAGTTATTTATTGAGGACTTCAATGAATGGTTCTATACTAGATACGAGATCATAAATATATGGGTGAAAGATATATGTATATTTAGATAATATACTTATCTAATAATAATAAATTCATGTGAATAAATAAAAAGAAATAAAAATTATGAAATAACTGATGTTTAAATATCCTTCACACAAAAAAAAAAATTGTATATCTTTGTTATTGTCTGATCAGTTGAATATTTTTAATACCAAATCAGATGTTTATTATAAATTTTAAGCAGATTTTCAATGTTTCTTAATTGATATGATTTTTTTTGTTCTAGTATTGTAGTGTGTTCTAGTGTTTGTTTACAACTTATATTGATCCCTAAACAAATCATCGTTCGATAGATTTGTCTTAATAATGATGACTTAACTAGGCATCAGTGTATATACTTATTGTATATCATGTATATAGAGTGATGTAAGTAATGCAAAATCAATGGCATTCAATCATCTCCAATTGCAGATAGGTTTTTATAATGAATGTCATTATATATTATACTAGGGTATCCTGCCCGACGTCGTACGGCCAATCGGATTCCTTAAACTTCACTTTCAGTAGAACGCAAGTGGATTGGGCCATACCTACAGTTGCGGTTTCGCACCATCGCTATTAATAAGTTGAATTGCAATTCTGGTATTTCATTTTTGCTTCCCGCTGCACTTTAATTTGGCTAAATGGATAGTCAGTCACATTAATAATTCCAGTGACTTACCAAATCCACAACAATGCACAGCTCCCTGGTCTTGCCTTAAGTGTTATTGTATTATTGAGTCCTTTAATTTATTCAAAACTAACTGTAGTACATTGCGCAGAATCAGACAAATCAAATGCAGTATTTGATCCACCAATTTCTCGACAACAGCGTCACATATCGAATCCAAAAGTACTCTGTTATGTTCAAAGCTAAAACCAACCATGCACGCATTCACAAAATGTCATTGCAATCAGATGAACGAACGGTATAGCCGCGCATAAGACTCAATATGAACACACATAAGAGAAGTTCAGTGACATACACACTCACAGAAGAATTATATATATAAAGATTATTATTTCGAGGGAAAATTAAAAATTTTTTTTTATTATTTTATCATGTCATCAATTTACAACTTAACTCAAGTTTCAAAGTTTCAAGGACTAATGGTTCAGATTGCTTAAAAATATCGATAGATCAACTTTGTCTACTTGGTAGATTATTTTGTTGATTCTGTTAAATATTGAATCGATTATTTACAATACTAAAAGTGTGAAGGGTATAAATATCATTTGATGAATTTCCCTTGTAAAGAATATACGACATACAATATAATATATATTGTATTGTATATTCTATTCTTATCCTATTAAACAAATAATAGCATTTAAGAGGTTTTTAACTTAAAATTTTCGAATTGAAATTTGTATTTATGTTTATTAAATTTATATTTTCCAATTTTAGTAAATAAATTATTTATAAATTTTTATTTTGTAAATTAAATTATAAAACAAAGAAAAAAAATGAAATTAATTTTAATCATTTAAAAATTTCAGTTTAGGATACTAAAAATTAATTAATTAACTACAATATTTAAATTTAGTTACAACTTCTTTCTTTCTTTCTTTCACTCTTTTAATCTCAGAGTTTCTACAGGGGGCTGCTGAACAAAACAAAAACAAAAAATTAAATTAAACAAAACTGTGCCCATTATAGAACAATATTTTTATTTTATTTACATAGCCATGTACGTTATGGCTAAAACTAAAGAAAAAGTGCTAGATATCGGGACGAATCTACGATGATCCTAAGACGTCTCCACGGCGATACTTTGATGACGAGTCCAATAGAACTAAATATATATATAATTTTATAATGATTCTAACACGACTTTATTATGACTCTAAATCACTCTATGCCGACTCTAAGATGACTATGACGACTTTACGACTTTACGAATCTATGATGACTCTATTACGAATCTAATAGAACTTAAAGGCGACTTTAAGACGACTCTATGCATAACGGAATCTACATCTGAAATTTTTCGACAAACTAAGAAACTTTGTAATCAAAACTCTAACTCTAACTTTGGTTTATACCACATGAATTATAGATCTGATGTTGCAGATTTTTTTTTTCAGCACCCCTCTAAAATATATTTGTTATACAATAAATAATATTATATTTTCTGTTTAAAGTTGTTTTCAATGTTGAATTATTATAAACAAGAAAAAAATAAATATATAAATAAAAAATAACGAATTTTAATAAAAATGAAACACCAATTTATGCATAAAATAAATAATAATATTATAAAATGAAAACAGAAACACAAACAAAAAAAAAAACAAAACAATGAATAGAATATTTTCTTTTAACGTTTTTAGATGAGTAGTGCCTTTTTGTCACCTCCACTCCCCTCCCCAATCGCCACATTCAAGTATTTCAAAAGAAATGTTGAAATATAAAATAAATTTAATTGATTAAAAATCTACAAACTATTTATATATGTATGTATATGATGGAAAATGTAAACCTGTTAGAAAAATTCAAAATATATTAGAAAAATGAGTTAAATACCACAAAAAAAAAAACAAAAAAAAAAAAACAAAAAGTAAAAGAATGCAGAAACTTATGTATGGAGAAAATTGAAAACTATTCAAATAGAAACAAACAAAACAAAAAAAATAATAATAATAAACTTAAGAGCAGAGAACACAAAATACGAAAGAAAAAAGCAACAAAAATAAAAAATAAAAAAACATTGCTACAATACATAAAATATTTTCAACAAAATTACAAAATAATAAATTTTTAACCTATTAAAAATTAAAATAAATTAACTCATATGCAATTATTTCTATATTGAATTCTGAACTTAATATTGTTTTGTGTATGAGATTTATATACATAATAATTAATGTATATATATATATATATATATATTGTATTTATATATATAAATATCTGTGGCAACAAGTCAAAGTAGCTTGTGTCGAAAGTCAATGTTACCAAAAACTATCTCCATTTAAGATATTTTACAAATGCATTTCTGTTTGAAAAAACCTTTATATATAAATTCAAATTCAATGTTCGTTATAAGCTACTCTGACTTGCTGCCACAGAAATATAGAAATATCTATATAAAAAATAATAAAATCATTATATAAATAAATAGGAAATACATACTACTACAACAATACAAAAACAAAACAAAACAAAAAATACTCTTATATATATATATATATATATATATATATACAAAATAAATATTATATATATAAAATATGTATGTAACAAAAAAGAATATATTTATTAAAAATCAAATATTAATAAAAATAATTATCAAAAAACCAGGAAGTGTTATTACTTTACGACAATGCCGACAAATACAAGTTAGGAATAGACAAATAAACTTTAAATCATTAAGTGGGTATTCTGGTCTAGAGCCCTAGTTTTTGGGTATTTTTCAAACTAGGATCAAAAAAAAAAATTAAAAACATTTTTACCATCCATTTTTTTATATAATATTTATTGATTTTTAAAGTATATAAAAAAAAATTTAAAAAAGAAAAAAAGTCAAAAATTCATCCAATGATAGGCTGGTGAAGTGGGGGTTGCCATTCAAAAGGTGCTCCCTGGTTGACATGATACCAACACTTGGAAAAAAAGTTTTTTTTACCCCTGTTTTTCGACCTTTACGAATTTTTTAAAAATACTTGGAATTAAAATTTTTCAAAATCCAAGGATAAGACGATAAAGAAATGTATAAAGAAGATTCTCACAAAATTTCAAAGGAATCGCTCAGATAGAACTTGATATATCGTGTCAACGACCTCAAAAAAAGTAGCTTTGAGAAAAACGCCTTTGAAGTTTGAGAAAGATTTCCAGTAGAATAACTCAGATGATAATATTGCCTTTTATATGGAAATCTTTATATATATAATTCTTCTGTGAGTGTGTATGTCACTGAACTTCTCTTAAATGACTGGACCGATTTTGATGAAATTTTTTGTGTGTGTTCAAGGGGATCTGAGAATGCTTTAGATTCACAATCTTTATATATATAATTCTTCTGTGAGTGTGTATGTCACTGAACTTCTCTTAAATGACTGGACCGATTTTGATGAAATTTTTTTTGTGTGTTCAAGGGGATCTGAGAATGGTTTAGATTCACAATATATGTATATAAAAGATAGTCGTGTTAGTTACACTATTTATAACTCAAGAACGGTTGAACCGATTTGGCTGAAAATTGGTGAGGAGGTAGCTTAGGAGACGGACATAGGATATCCCGTTTCAGTGGGACGTGACATAAAACGTGAAGGAATGGATTTGCAAACCGTAATAGCTACAGAGTTGAAATTTTTACAGAATATGTAGTAGTTCTAT
The DNA here is from genome assembly GCA_037043295.1 of Amiota minor. NCBI lineage: Eukaryota > Metazoa > Arthropoda > Insecta > Diptera > Drosophilidae > Amiota > Amiota minor. The sequence goes on from JBAMAW010002482.1 coordinate 180,599, forward strand.
CCGGGAATTAGCAACAAATACTAAAACTAAAATATTTTTAAAAACTGAAAGGGGTCCCCATACAAGAAATATTTTGGTTTGTATGGCAGCTAAACGACCCAGTAATCCCACGATCTTGAAATTTCGATGGTTGGTAGCTATGCATCAGAGACTTATATTGTGAAATTTCAGTTTGATCAGTCCACTAGGGAGGGTACTTCCCATACAAACCCACCATTAAAACTCAGTTTCTTATTCGAAAAACTTTTTTTGTTCTATCGAACTGATATTTAGACACTATAAGTTCTTGACACAGGCGCTACACATCTATCAATCAAATCGGCCAACTAGGATGAGTATCTCCCATACAAACCCACCATTAAAATTCAGGTTCCTATTCGGTAAACTTTTTTGTTTTTTGAACTATTGAACTGAAATTAGTGTCTAACTATAAGTTTCTGATATAGGCGCGGTACATTTGTTGGAAGCAGTCAAATCAGACTAATAGAGGGGGTACCTCCCATAAAACTACAATCTGGTACTGAACCCTCCGTGTACGAGTCTGACTCGCACTTGGCCCATTTTTTATTTTTATCGGCGGTCATCGTCTACAGCGCTCCATTCCTTTCTCTGTTATAGCTCCCATCCCCACATATCTCCTTGATTTTCATCAAAGGAAGAAATGTTTCCATACGTATATGCTCTCTTATCTTTTTTGTGCGAGGGCGTAGCAACGCACGCCGGGATAACTAGTTTATATATATATATATAGACATAAAGAGCTCGAGTCGGATATAAAAGAATTTCTGGAAAGAATGAATCCTCAAGTCTGCCGTTCATTGTGTGATCACTCCGCTCGGCCGGCTTAGATGCCACATCACAAAATCCGCTGTATCTCCCAAAATATTTCGAATTTTGAAAAATCCTTTTAAGAGCATATTTTTGAAAGTCTAAGCTAAAATATGCAAAAAAATCGATTTTTTCAATTTTCTAGACCAGAATACCCCCTTAAGACGTATGAGGTTATTAAATACAATAGATCCAACGTTGCAGAAGCGGTATTGGGGCGCTCATTTAAAAGAAACGAAACTACAATATGGAATATAGTTTTGTCTAGATTCATTCATAATACACTTGAATTAGCTGAAAACAATATGTTGTACTTCAGACAACAGAAAATTCTTGGGCTTAGTACAACTATTAGCCAAATTTGATTCAGATAAACAGGAGCACTTGCGATTAGCTATGAATGGCGATGTTTCACACCACTACTGCTGAATTGACATACAAAATCAATTAAAAGAGCTTATGGGTGAAAAACTGAAGTCAGAAATCATATCACAAACAAAGAATTCAAAATATTATTCTGTTGTAGTTGACTGCACTAAATTGGAATTGAAAAATTGTAAGGATCAGGGTTCAAAGGAGAATTCTGGACCCCTTAGCTATTTATGTACCGTGTGGCATAGTTACAATCTCTTACTATACGATGCCTTTAAGACGTCACTTTGTTTAGGGTACTTCAGAGGTTGTTCACATTGTTTTCAGCTTCTGTTCATCGATGGAAAATTTTAGTCGCTCACTTGGGATTATGTACTATAAATAAACTCAGTGAAATACGTTGGAAAGCAAGAGAAAACTGTGTTAAAGCAACGTTTTAATTTAGTGATAAAGAAAATGCTGTGGCATTCACTTAGCACTTGCATAGTGTTTTTTCACCCCTTTAACTTTTGTAGCTCAAGCGAACAAGAGCAGACCATAAATTTTCTGCCAAATGAATATCACGATTCTAGATTTGGACACTCAGGAAATACTAGAGGAAGTCACAATCCTAAAAAACTCGAAATCACCAGGATAAGACGGTTTAGTAGCACCAGTCATAAAGGCACTCGTAGGAAACTGTATTGTTGCCACCTTAAGCGATTCCTGAAGTGTGCAATCATAAATTCTGACCTAAGAATATGATTGTTCATGCATTGAAACATAAGAAAAGGACAGATCTAGTCCTGTTATGTTGCCGGTTCAGTCTAGTTCACTACCTGCTCCTAGCTCGGCTTCAAAAAACTAATTTTCAGTCTAGAGGAGATCTTTATTCATTGTCAAAATGTTAGAGGAAAATTGTCTAACCTTTACAAATTGTATAGGGATAGGTTTTCTTCTGTGGCATGGCTTACATCTAATGTTCTTAATAATGAAATTCTCGGAAATCATTATTACGTGCTCTTATATTCCTCATGGTTCGTATTTGGAAACTTACATGCATCATTGGCAGCTATTGAGTATGTTGCAAAACTTAATCGAAAGCGTGATTTATTGGTCGTGTTAAGTGCCTTCAATTTACCCAATATTTCTTGGTCCTTTTTCGGGCCTTCTAGCTACAATACCTTGTTCCATCGGGTCATCATGAATTCGTCGATAGTATGCTTGATCTTCCCCTTTTCCAAATGAATTTTGTAGTAAATCACCTTCACAGGTTGTTGGATTTACTGTTGATTAATGAAAGCTCTGTCTGTGTTGTGTCAACATCCCATCCATTATCCGTTCTTGAAGATCTATTCCATCAATCCTTAGAAATTTCTTTGAGTCTTATGAATTATGGTGGTGATTGGTCCTTTTTATATAATTGTTCGGACATGTTAGTTGCCACCAAATTTTTCTAGGATTCATTTAACTCTGTCTTTGTTGAATGTGTTCCTCTTATAAAGGCGCAAAAAGTATCTTATAAATCACCGTGGTTTACTCGTAGTTTTCCAATGCTAAAAACAGAAAGTCTAGACTCTACACAAAATTTAAAACATGTGGGTCTTCCCTCGATTTTGAAAGTTTCCATGTTGCAGAATTTACGTTTATCTCTCTTAATAGTAATTGCTCCAGGTAGCGTTATTTCTACCTATTTAGGAGGAATCTTTCATTATTCCTCTACACGAAAAAGGTAATAAATCGGATATCTCAAACTACAGGGTCATATCTAAATTATCAGCTATTCCCAAATTGTTTGAACAAGTCCTCATGTCGAGTATAGAATATTTCTGTAAGGCCGTTATTTCTCCATCACAGCACGGATTTGTAAAAAGTAGGTCCGCAACCACTAATCTCATTGAATTTACTTCACTAATTAATATTGGTTTCATTAAGAGGTTTCAAATTGATTGTTCTAAATCCTTTGACTCAGTAAACCATGACCTTCTTTTGTATAAACTGAATATTATTGGCTTTCCACTACATTTTCTTATTTGGATTAAATCCTTTTTGATTTATCGTTCCCAAAAAGTAATGTTTAGGTATTCGTTATCGGAAACTGTTCACGTTACTTCCGAAGTTCCTCAAACTATGTAATTATAATAGGTCTAAATAATCTTCCTGTCTCCACCTCACGTTCTTGTGTGGTCATGTACGCTGATGACGTAAACCTTTCCCTTTCCATTAATGATGCTGCTTTTCCTCATAGACTGAAAGAAGATCTTAACTAATTGCAGTCTTGGTGCTTAACAAATTATTTAATTCTGAATAGATCGAAATATCAATTTATAACTTATCATCGGAGTAAACCATATTTATTTACTTATACAATTGATAACGTCAAACTTGAACGTGTTTCTTCTTTTAATGTTCTTTTTGATCCCAAGCTTTGTTGTAACCAACATATCACTACCGTTGTTAATAATGAGAAAGGTGTTTTTGGTTTCATTAAACGTTGGTCTAAAGAATTCAATGACCCTTATACCATAAAGATTCTTTATATGGCGCTCGTGCGCCCACTCCTTGAGTATTGTTCTTGCATTTGGTCACCGCAATATAAAAAACATCAAGATCGCATTGAATATGTTCAAAAGCAATCCCATTTGTTTGCTCTTCGTGGTCAAAATTGGAATACAAATTCTCGCTTACCACCTTACTCCGATAGGCTGCTTTTCATCAGTCTTCCATCTTTAGCACATCGTAGGATAGCTCTAGGGATTAGTTTTCTTAATAAACTTATAGTTGGGGTCTTTGGTTCTCGCTTTCTTTTAAATCAGCTTAATTTTTGCATACCCAGTCGTTTTACTAGAATTTTTTCCTTTTATCCCAATTATGCCCCACATTATCCTCTCCGAGTCTTATGTACTTTATATAATATATTCTATCACGTCCTCTCGTCTGAGATTTCACCCACGGCGCGTAACTTCACCATCCTTTGCTGCCTTCGGTATTCGGAACACACTACAGGCTAGATGATCTGGACGTCGCGTATTGGTTCACCCATGCTGACCAAAGATGGCTGTGAGTAGGACCATAGCTTTAAAAAATTCCCCCATCTGATTAGAGATGTTTTGATTTAAGTATAATAGCTTTTTGATGATTTGAAATTTTTATTTTACTTTTTTCCATTTATTAAGTTTCTTTTTCTCTTTGTTGATTACATAATTTAATTTTTAAACTCTCTTTTTTTTTTAAATTACTTATAATTGTTATTTTTGTTTTCCTTATATTTTTTAAATACTAATAATTTGTAATAATTAATAAATTAAATTAAGCTTTATATTAAATGCTGTTATTTAATTTCCTACTTTTAGTTTGGTTTCATTTACTTTTAAGTTAACAGTATTTGGTCATAAACAATTTAAGAAATAAATAAATAAAATTATCGAACAGTATAAGTATATGAATGCCTCTTGTGACCTTCTTCCTTATGGTCGCAGAGCCAAGGTCGGAGTTTATCATATTGCTATGCCGAAATTGATTCGATCCTAACGTTGTTGAAATCCCCCTCAATGTCAAAGAAAGCCACCAACGTTATCAGGACTTTTCAATGAGTCCCACCACATAATTCAAAACGATCTCAACTGATCTTCTCTTAAGGTATGCATATTGCGAACCGCTTCACTTCTGTGGAGTGAGCTTGCCTCTAAGATGTAGATCTAATAATCTCTCCATTAGTTTGAACAAAAACGATGAGAGCCTATTATGTCTTAAACTATTTACAATATATATATATATATATATTATATATACAAATATATATATTAGTCATTAAAAGAAATATGTATTTGCATTAAAGCACATTTTGATTTCCGTAACATTTCAGTTTCATATTTTTTTTGGAAAAAAAAAGAAGCAAATATCAGATAAGTTGAAGTGAACCAAGTTTTGACCACAAATACAATATAATCGGTTAATTCGTAATATAATACCGCGAATTAATATTACCTATGGAAAGTCAAATTTTGGTATTTAAATATTAATGAGCAATACAATAAAATTAAAATGAATTAATATTAAATGAAATACACATATTGGAAATACTGTGGAAACTCTATGCACATAACGATTCTTAAGGGACTGAGCATTTTACGGCGTTATAAAGAGTTGTAAATAGAAAGAAGAAAAACAATGGATTTAATTTTACTATTATAATACATATGTATGTACATACTTATTTATTAATAAAGTATAAAATTTACAAATAATAAACATTAATATTGATACATAAGTATATGTAACGATTATTTCGTATAGTCTGTTATCTTTGTCTCACGTCTTTCGCTGCTCCCGTATTTTAATTGTATTTCCTTGTGTATTTTATTCACGTCTTGTGACACTGTGAGATAAACTTGGTTACAAAAGAAGTATTTTTCTAATAATTTCCCTGCATCGAGTGCTTGTTTAGTGCTTGGTGGAGGCTCAAGATCATCCGTGTCATCTTCTTTATCCTCTTGTTGTTCTTCCTCAGTTTTTCTCACTGAATCCAGAATCTCTTCATATGTGAATGAAGCTGTTGTAGCCACGTTATCATCTACTTCTATATAGCTTTGTAGATCAGTGAAATTTTCTGACATGTTAAACTGTTGAACCCACTCCGTTAATGGAAGGACATCTTCACTTTCAAAATCTGGTCTCGTTTCGACTTCATCACTTGCAGAACTGTCACAAAGCATGCCGAAACAAAGCTGAATAGTTGTTGCTGTGACTTCTTCCCAGGCTTTGAATAGCAAACTTACTGCAAGCAGCATATTTATACAAATTTTACCTTCAGATTCAACAATCTCCATCACTAGTTTCCTTCTGCAGTGACCCTTGAGGCTTTTAGTTACGCTTTGATACATAAATTGTAAATCACTAGACGTGTTTGGTGGCAAATATGCCCACTCTATATTGTTAAGATTAGAAAATTTTTCGTTCCTTTTATTTTGAATCTCACCTTCGCAATTATTCTTCAAAAAGTGGTGGTGGATGACAATCCATGCTGATTTATTAGCTTTATGCCTATGTGGTTGGCAAATCTTTAATGTTCTTAAAGCAGCGTGGATTTTTTAATTTGTATATTACCACCAGCTTCCTTTTTTCTGTGCCATTCATATTAGCAGCTATGCTCTTTGGAGAGTTTAACGCCCATATACTTTTCTCTTTTAAATTTTAAAGTTTTATCAGAGGTCAACTTAGACAAAATTCCGGCTTCATCAGCATTATAAATGTCACTTGGATTATACTTTTCTTTCAGTTTTGGCCACACTGTTTTAATCCAGTCGTGTGTAACAGTCGTTTCAACACTTCGTGCTTCTCCACTTATTATGCCATAGCTGATATGGTAACGTTGCTTGAACTTTCCGAGCCATCATTCTGATGCTTTGAAAGCCGTTAAACTAAGATCTTCGACAAACTTCTCTGCCTAAGCTGTCACGATCGGTCCCGAGACGGGCATATTATTCTGGCACTGTCTATGAAATCATGATATCATAGCTTGTATTTAGAGTGGGTGTGATGCTATATAGAGTGTATCATTGTATAGATACCAAGGCAAACCAACCAAAGTCAACTGATTTCGGCGTTTCAGGGAGTTTGCCGTTCGAGTAACGAGTAACGTTATATGGAGTTTACAATGCATTACGTAACGACATATATTGGTAAATAAAAGAAAGATTTGCATTAGAGGTAAAGTAATCGACAAGAAGCACCTACAAAAGATAAATATTGAAAATTAAAGAATTATTCATAATTAAATTGATCAAAATTCAAAATTTTTACTCATAAACTACAACACTGTCGCGAATTAATAATAAAGATGCAAAAAAAGGCAATAGAGTATTGGAAAAAAAAAAAACACAACTATCAAAAAATAAATGTTAATGATCAATTGAATAAAATATAAATATTATAATAAAAGTAACTCATTAATTCGTGGTTAATAATATCCACCAAAAGTGATATCCTAACTACCTAAAACATCTACAACGTTGCAGAAAAAATAATAAATAAATTTAATGACCAAATACTGTTAACTTAAAAGTAAATGAAACCAAACTAAAAGTAGGAAATTAATTAATTATTACAGATTATTAGTATTTAAAAAAAAAATAACGAAAATAATAATTATATGTTATTAAAAAATAACTTATTAATTCGTGGTTAATAATATCGACCAAAAAGGGTACCCTCACATCTACCTCAAATATTGCCTCAGTTGAAGAAAAAAAAAATAAGAAATAAATTTAATGTAAGACTTAATATATTAAAAAAAAAAAATAACTTATTAATTCGTGGTTAATAATAACGACCAAATATTGCCTCAGATGAAGAAAAAAAAATAAGAAATAAATATAATGTAAATCTTAATATATTAAAAAAAAAATAACTTATTAGTTCGTGGTTAATAATATCGACCAAAAAGGGTACCCCATCTACCTCAAATAGCAATAGCCTCAGTTGAAGAAAAAAAAATACGAAATAAATTTAATGTAAATCTTAATATGATATCCAGGACCATTTGGCCCAATGCATATTTTTCTTTGATTGAAATCAAATTACTAAGCATTTTGTTTGCTATTACTTACAAATATAGTGTTTTTTATTTATTTGGACAATTACATTGTGAACAAAGAATTTTTCGGTTAGTTTTGCAAATAAAATTGCCGCAAATGGAACATTTGATGTCAGACTTAGACTTACAGCAACTACAATTCCACGCTTTCTACGCGCTGAATTAGATGCAAGTAGCATTACTGAAAGAGGCCATTGAAGCTGAGAAAGATGTTCGTATCTCAGTCAGTAACTCTGCTGGGAATTGTTGTTGAGGTAATCTATTCTGTTTTATCATATGCGACTTAGCCAAAGAAAGTGCTTGTTGCCGCAAAAACTCTGGTCTCCCATGAAGCATCGATTTCAGAATAAAGTATATACGCATTCAAAGCGGATATTTATATTCTCTTTTAATTACATGTGGAAAAAGTAGAAAATCTGGAAAAAATGCTGAAATTAATAAGAAACTACAAGAATCGGAGAACCGAAAGCAAATAACTAAAACGTGAAATGCTAAGTTAAGAGATGCAGGAAAGCGTAATGAATCAAATTATTTGTGCATAACATCATTAATAAGAGTCAACACAGAGACTAAGTAAGTAAGTAGTAATACTCATATTATCGATCTATATTTACACTGACTTTTGTTTTAAGTTACACGAAGAACGTTTCCATGTCTGTGGAGGACTGCACATATCAATTTAGTATCCGCCATCTCGTTACCTAGAAACCAGAATGGACAGCTACCCTACCAACTTTGTTGCTTGTGATGGTACTGATCTAATCATCAGTCCCCGAAAATCTTGCATTTCTGTTCCAACACACAGTAACAACATTCTCAAACAGACTGATATTTTCACCATGGTGAGGATATATATGTACGTGTGATTTGATGTTATCCTCCTCCCATCAGACCCAGTACGAGTATAAAATCAATTAAAGAGAATAATAATCTTCTCAAAAAATTTAAAAAGACTCTCAAGTATATAACTAGTTCTTACTGGGCTTTGAAACCGTTATGTAAATTATTATATAAATGAAATTAATTTCAAGAATAAAAGTGTTAATTGTGGACAATGTGTTATATTTATTGTATTCTTAATTTTCAAAGATCTTTGAAAAGTTTTTAACCACTCATTCACTTGATATACCATCGACACGTGCGTCCGCAGAAAACGACATGATGTTGATGATTTGTTTAACGCGGTGTGTGGCATTCAAGTCGAGGGATCCAATACAAACTTGTATTGAATTCTTCATAAGTATTGTATAGGTACATATATCTGGGCCAATCGACGAACACCTGGTGGTCAAGTGGCTGATGTCATAAACGTCTGGCGATATGGACGTATATCCAGCACTCGATCAGCTTCGTCAACTATCAAAAGAGTGACGTTAAACGTCAATGACATTTACTTGGATGAGACCATTCAATGAACCTGATGTGCTAATGGTGATCTCAGCTCCATAATCTAGATCATTTATTTGTCGTTGACGATTACTGGCACCAGAGACACATACATTGCAAAAAACTATTATTGGTGGCTTAGATTTATTCATGTACATAATTATAAGCCCAATTGACGAGCACTCTAGCTCTCGTCCTTCCCAAATCGAATCTCGACTTATTCAATTATATGAAGTAAACATTTTGGCCAGGCCAAGACTTCTTCATTTCTAAAAACAAAACTTATCCAACAAAACTTAAAAGCTTAGTTTTGAAATCAATTCGATTAACGAGTCCCAGGCTTTTCAAATACATATGATAAATCTAGCAATTTGCAGAGCATCAAACCCACAAGATTTAAGAAGTTGTAGCAGTCTAAAAAACACCTGCAAATGGAAATATGTATTGTATATGAATCAACTCACCCACTCAATACTCCGAACGCTTTCAATATGATAATTATAGGAAATTATGTATATTCTATTTATTTTTTTTTTGTATCTTCCTTTATTAATTTTTATTAATTATTTGTTATTATATTTTTATTTTGTTTTTTTTTTTTATTTGAATAATCCTGCTGTGTTTTTGCCATATATATCTATATCTATATATATGTATATGTGTGTTCATATTTAACATTAAATGTATTTTAGAAATGGCAAGTGTTCATAATAATAGTAATACGATAGTATAAAAAAAAAAAAATTTTTTTTTTGTAAATTTATCAAGTTAAAAGAGCAGCAGTTTTCATTAGTTCTGTGATTTTTGGAAGGAAAATTGGAGATTCTAGGTTTTTAAAACTGCAAAATATTTTAAGGTTACCATATAGTAGATTAGCCTTTACAATATTTATTTGTGTATTTTGTGTTTTGTATTTTTTCAACTTTTTATAATTCAAAATTCAGTTGCATTCTTTTTTTGCCTTTTTATCTCAATCTCATCAACTATTGCTATTGCTCCTCTTAATCTGAATAGATTCGATTCTATAGACAGAGCAGATTCTGTTTCTTCTTTAAAATAATTTTATACATTTAAATATGTGTTTTGTTTTTCTGTTTAGAACTATTTCCATACGACGGAAGCCAAATTGAAAGCTTATATAATTTAATAATACAATAATATCAAACAAAAAAACAAAAAAGAAAATATATATATTATATATTTTTAAGATTTAGTTTTTCTATATACAATAAATATTCGGCTTTGCCGAAGCTATTATAATATTGTAGTATGCAATAACACGAACGAAGCTTATATTTTTTGTGTTTTATTTTTATAGATTACAGATTATTTCTTTTTATGCCAGTCAAGGCATTTTTAAAAAAAAAATGTTATTTATTTTTCATAAATTAAGTGATTTTTTATTCTTAAAAACCCTTCCAACTTGGACTTGAATCTTCATGGCCTTCTCATAATTCCTTAATTCTTGTTTAATATTAGATAACACAAGATACAATCGCGCGTGTCCTAAGAATAAGACTATTAAAACAGATCAATTTTTTTTTTTTAATTTTGGACAGTATTGACTATTAATGGATGGATGATTGGATAGATGAGATGAGGGATACACAGTGCGATCTATAAATAACCAAATTTTAAATTTTAATCATTACAACACAAAGCGCCATTTATAAAATAGTGGAATTATTAGAAACGTAAATTTTTAGGGTTCCGCACCCAAAGGGTACTAAATGAATTGTAGCTTTACTACAATGCCCGCTCGTCCGTCCACCCTCGAGCTCAATCTCATAAGCTTTAATAGCTAGAAAGTTGAAATTTTCACAGAAAATGTGTAGTTCCATTGGGGCTTAACCAAAAGAAAGTTAAAATTTTACAGGGATCCCCATATAATATAGGAGCTGTACTTTCCAGTGACCTTAAGGCCTTGAAATGGATTAGAAACTCATAGTAACCAAATTTGAATTCGATAGTACAAAAACAAATAATAAGAACCTGAATTTTAGAGAGGTGTATGTATGGGAGGTTTTTGATGAAAGAACGGATTTGTGTCATCGACCACCCTCCGCATTCGCCTGATCTATCTACGTGTGACTATTACTTGTTCCCAAAACTGTAAACTGCAGTGAAATGAGCTGTGTGTGAGCAGCCATGATACAGTTAGCAATTGCATTCTAAAAACTGAGATTAGAAAATACAGTGGATAAATTGGAATAAATTGGAAATTCGAAACATTGTAATGAACTAAATGGGTCCTATTTTGAATAAATATTAACTTTGAAACATAATGTCATTCATGCTGGTTTTATTCTAGTGTGTACAAGTTCGGTTAAATATAGATCACATGATATATTTTGAGATATTCCTGCTTCTTGTTATTAATATGAGATAGGAGATATTATCTAAAGATTGTCTGAGAATCCAGAATATCACAATCACGATGAGGAGTCTCGGATCCTCCGGATATTATACATTTAGTTTTAGCTTTGATTTATGTTCTTATGTTTGTTCCTTGATCCAAGTTGGAAGGGTGTAACTTATTCGATGAAACCGAAGTCTTGCTATAATGAATTTATGTGAAGTTGATAGTTTTCAGTACAATCTTAATAAACTTTGTAATTTTGGCAGCCTCAACAACAAATTTCTCCTTTTAAATTTTGAAACAATAAATTTTTTAAAATTAAATAAAATTGATGTAAGAAAATATTGCACATATTTAATTAATTGATTATTTATTGATTTTTTTTTTTTTTGTAAAGTTGTAAACAAATTTGAATATTTTGAATTAAATAAATAAAAATCATCTTAGAAATAAATCAACTTTTGGCACATATTAAAAATAAAAATGGACTCATCAGCATCATCACCATTTGTTTTACAAAATTTCATAACAAATTCAATTTTCTTATATATAAAAAAATATTTAAAAAATATTTATGCATCATATGAATGTATTTCTTTTATTTTAATTATTGCAAATAATTAATAATTTCAATTAACACAAAAAAAAAAAACAAAAAAAAAAAAATTAAAATAAAAAAAAATAAAACTATTGCCATTAAAATTAATTAAACTAAACTCAACTCAAACACTATGAAATATTAGACAAACATGGGCATCGCAAGACACTTAACAGCACTTAGTTCGATCTCGTTCCGCGCCTTCCCTTCCCTTCCCTTGATCCATGCCCAGATAAAAATTTCATGTAATTTTTCAATTCATTAAATTGTAGTGTCCCAAATTTTAGTTGGCTTACTTTGTTTTTCATGATTGAATTGTGTGTTATAAATAAATGAATAAAACTCTATGTGACACTTGATAACCGGAAGTGTCGTTTTAACTTATTTTTAAGTGTATGTACTGTATCTGTGTACCATATATAAGTATCTACATATGTCTATATTAATCAAAATATCATAAATACTATGTAGGTAATAAATAATTACAACTTTAAAACATATGTTGGAGAACAATGAATGAGATCTTAATGAAAGCATGATATAAATCAAAATTTTAAATATTTTTACTATAACAATTCTAACAGTAAAACTTCATTCAATAGGTCAAGTTTTTTAAGTTCTTACAAGTTTCATACAATACATCATTCCAATTTAGTGGAATGCAATATAAAAAAAGGCGGATGTCATAACCCTTTCATATGTAAAAGGTGTTTTTTAAGCACAATAGAACTTGAAATTGTAAAAAGTAACATAAGTAATTAAATTATAATCAACACATTTTTTTATTCAAAAGATTAATACATGGCATTAATATTTGAAAATGATTTCGGGCATATGGCCACCGTGGCTGTTCTTGACGATGCGCATTCTGGACGTCCAAATTCGCGCCACTGCTGGCCGTATGTCATGATTAACATGATCAATGTTGGCCGCCAAGGCGTCAAATGTTGCTGGTTTATCAGCATAAGCCAGTGACTGCACGTTGCCTCACAGGAAATAAGAGGTATCAAATCGAACGTCCTTGGAGACAAATTTACCGGTCCATTTCTCGAAATCAAATTATCGCCAATGTATCTATTTCTAGCAAAAATACCAATGGTTTCTTCCATTTCTAATCTTGAAAATATTGTCCAACTCCTCTATAACGAATTCGATGGAACCAACAAATCACTTTGCTCAAGAAAAGTGTTGGACAAAAAGGCAATTTGGAACGAACGAAGTCTTTTGGACCAGTGAAACACTATGTTAAATGAAGGCTTTTGCTAAAAGGGTGGTTGGACTTGCTCTTAACGAAGTTGTTGGGTTCAGAGTATAATTTAGTTAAAGAGGAGTCTTTGCTTAAAGGGAAATTGGACTCCTCTATAACGAATTCATTGGGACTCCCCCATAACAAAGTCATTGGGACCAGTGAAACACTATGTTGAAAGAAGTCTTTGGTAAAAGGGAGCTTGGACTCCAATATAACAAAGTCATTGTGACCAATTAAATACTATGTTAACGAGGAGCCTTTCCTAAAAGGGAATAAATGGACCTGAATGTTGAAGTTACTATGCCATTCGATACGTTTCAGTTTTTAATCAAATATCCGAGATTCTTTCACTCATTTCTGAAGTGGTAACAAATCCACAGAGCACGTTTGCCAACGTCATCCTGCGATTTGCGCTCCTGTTCTGACATTGGCTTATCCTAATGGTGGAATCGATAATTACTCGATCAATGCTGCTAATGTAAATGATCTGTAGCTATTTTTGCCCTTGCTGCCAATAGAACACCAACGGCAAATGATGCAACTGCAACAAACTATTGTATAAATATGCTAAATACAATAATAAACGACATCGACAGCAGGAACAGCAACGAAATCAATAAAAACATAAATAGCAACAAAGACAAAGATGGCAACAACAATCGTATTCTCCTGGCAATTCTACCCCCTTGTTGTAGCAACTCAGAATGCTCAGCAAAACCAAAGTTCAATCAACAGTAACAAATTTTCATCTAACGAAAACAAATTACAGCCGCCGCCGGTTCGCAATGCTCATCAACAACTAGCCACGGCAGGGGAAACCTATCCAAAGGACAACAGACGCGTTATTATTATAGGCTTTCGTTATGTCAATCGTTGAAGAGTACGCAATTTGAATTTTTAACACAAAAACATCAGGCTAAAGAAATCATTACCAAGTGCTAACCACCAGTATTAGGACGACAGTGACGTTGGGGCGTATAAAATACTGAGGTGGCAACTTCTCTGTACATAGTCACTAACACTAACTTAGAATAACTAACACTAACTTCTTCTGATTCTGCATGCGCTTGGGACATGAACAGAAGAGACTTAAAATCTAATCTAGACATAACAAACCAAACACAAATGTGAGGTTTTTAAAATATCAAATTCTAGTTTAATTTACGAGTATTCTAAGACTTTAAAGAGCAAAATGTTCATTACTAAAGACAATTAAAACTTTTTGACTCTTGACAACTTGAGCTCACAAAATTGTTGTTGCTATTCAGAGACATTAAGTTTGGGACGATTTTGCATGGGTTTCAACAACAATTTCGCCGAAATTGTTGTCGAAAACCATATAAAATCAGTGATCGCGTCCCAAAACTGTGTGTCTGGAAACGGCTCAACATTTTCTGAGCGTGTTGTTCAGTCTTTACTTTTATACATTTTGGCTTGTAGGAGTGAATAGAAAAATTATATAAAAAAAAAATTCTTGATATTCCTTATTGCATTGACAGAAGAGCAATAAAGTCACCTTAGCGAAAAAAACAAAAAAATAAAATGGTTGAGATAATACAAAATAAAAATCAGGACTACCTGCATTTACTCAATTTTGACATTTTGTTGAACAAGAATTAATTTTTTTTTGCTTTTAAATTTTAGTCCAAAAGCGCTTGTTTTTTCATAGCACACATTCTTATTAAATTTTTTTTATTAGAGTCTGGGAACATCATTCTATTTATGCTGTAATCTACCTCAAATTTTATATTCTGTAGAATGAATTCCTATAAACTTTTGAAAGCTTTCACTTACTCAATAGTTCTGATTTTTACCAGAATTGGGTGAGTTGGTCGTTCCTTGCAGCTGAAAATGTTAGCAAGATAATCTTAGCATGTAGGTGGGCTTATTTTTATGAGACCCTATGGGCAATTCGCTCACGAAATCGTACTCTCTCTTAAATTTCTTAATTCTCAGGATTCCAACTTCTACTTCCTTAATCTGGCTGAACTCAAATGCAAATGTTTGGAAACGCTTCACTTGAAGTGGTTATTGTAATTAACTACTTTTATTAAGTTCAAGAAGTAATAATTCTGGAAGCGCCTTGGGATAGAGGATTCCGAAGCATCATGTCAAGTCGACTTTCAAATTAGATGCAAAGGCTAAAATGGAATTGAAATACTGAATTTATTAAAATGTTAATCTCCTGCATAGAATATATTGTATTGTAGCTTCCCGAACAAAATATAAAACGAATTTTTAACATAAAGAAATTATACAGCAAGATGGTGATCCAATGCATCTTAAAGGAGCAAAACTCGGAGTTGATGATCAGAAGCACTATATCAGTTAAAAGAGTGGCCGTTCTAAGCCGAGTCCAGACATTAATTCGAGTCGAAAATCAAAACCATCAAGCCAGCGAAGGCCTTCAAATTTCAATAGCACGAACGCTACAGAAGATAAACTTTGGATTAGAATGCAGTACAATAATGGAATAACATTTCAATTACCCAATATTAGAAACTGATTAAGCGAATGTATACTGATATGAGGAAACAAGTGTTTTCCGACTAAAACTTAAAAGCAAAAAAAAATTAATTTTCGTCAACAAAAAATGCAATAAATATTAAGTAAATGCGGGTAGCACTAGTTTTTACTTTGTATTATCTCTTCCATCTTATTTTTTGGTACAAGTGACTTTGCTCAGCTTCTGCCAATAAACTAAGGATTATCTGGTATATTATTTATAATATTCAATTTAACCCTTTTGCCTCCTTCAATCCAAATTGTGTAAAAGTGATGAACATTTACTCATTGTTACTAAGCACTGTACTATGAACCAAATACAACGCTTCTAAAGAGTTTAGATAAAAGTTTACTAACATTTTGTAGAGAATGCAATACCCTTTTTCATAACAGTTTGACAGTATTTACTATTGTATATATCTATAGATATCCAATGCAAAAGGAAATAATGGTCTATAATAATAAATAATATTTGACAAATATAATATCCCGCCTATATAATAAGTGAGTATAAAGTAAGTGACATTTTATCAGATTATAAGGAATAATGAGCAAAATGTCTGATGATTATTTCAAATTTATAAGAATACTTAGACCACCATAGTACAATATATCCTAGGGTATTCATGGGTAATCAGTATTAACAACCTAGAATTTGGTGCAAAACCTCACTTGTAAAGACTAAGTCATTTGCTGACCACATAGATTCAAGGTTAACACCATCCTACCTAGCTGATTCCTCTGATTTGGAGACTACAAATCCTCTTTTTGAATCGTTGCTTTAACTGAAAATCCCTATTCGATCCATTACCCGCAAAGAAGACATCGATCAAATTAAATATTGTAAAGTAAGAAAAGCCCCAGGATGTGACAGGATTGACGTAATGCTCTTAAAAGCTCTCCCCATGAAAGGTGAGCTATTCTTAGTACTAATTTATAATGCTATTCTACACATACAGTCACTTTCCCAATGAACAGAACTGTGCTTTGATTGCGATGATACCAAAGACTTGGAAACAACATTATCTTATTGAATCACATAGTCCAATAAGCTTTCTTTCAACGCGCGAATCTATAATATTTTCAACGCACCCAAAGAAATTTACACTTAAAAAAAAAAAAAAAAAAAAAAATTAAGTAGTGTGCCTCACCCTCATAAGCATAATATGGAAGTAAAACTTCCTTAGCGAGGGAGGTAAATCCAAATATTAGAAACTGAAATATGACGAAAATCAAAATTTGAAGTTTTACTTCCATATTGTATTTGCCTAAATAGCTGTATATTTTTGGGATTTAAAGAAGTTTCACTTCAAAAATTAAAAATAAAAAATATTTCCAGTGCAGGACCCGAACCTCATGCCCTCGGTTTGCAAATCCTACTACGGAGACATTTCAATTGTATTTGCCTAAGTAGCTCAAAGATTTAGATTTCGTCACATTTAATTTTTATATTTTTTGGATTTTCTCTGCTTCGCTAAAGAAGTTGTACTTAAAAAAAAAAAACCCCCAGTGCAGGAATCGGACCTCACGACCTTGGTTTGCAAGTACTCCTCTCTAACCACTACGCCGTGGAGACATTTCAATTGCATTTGCCTAAATAGCTGCAATATAATAATAACATTGTCAAATTTTGATTTTTGTCACATTTCATTTTCATATTTTTTGGATTTTTGGAAGGGGAGTACCTTTCGCTAAAGAAGTTTCACTTCAAAAAAAAAAAAATGTGACTTATTATTTTACAAAGAAAAATATCACAATTATGAAATAAAAATAGCCTAAATTGAGTTCAAAGAGAATAGAACTTAATGGTTTTCTAATGGCGAATTGTAATTTAAAGTTTGCATAAGTGATACAATTACATACGAGCCATGCAGAAGATACAATAAATAAAAGCTTCTAGAGTAAATTGCACTTCATAAATGGGACATTTAAAGCATAAGACTATATCCAATTATTGAAAACTACAATAATTTAACTTCGTTCGTCAAGTGGCATAAACAAATTCATTTTTCAGAAAAATAACATACAGACAGGATAAACAAAAAAATTTTTTGGGAATTCTACTTTCCTAAGAATCCCAGCCTCACACCGCTAGGACAAAACGCTCCACTGCTTATGAGTAACATAAAGTACCAAGTACCCTAAAAACACACTACAAATAGTATTAACTTTTACTTAATAACTTGTTTCCTATCATGAGATGCTTTTGTTACGAAGTTTGAAGTTTTACTGTACTATTGTTGTTTTGTAAGTATTGTACATATATAGTACATATGTTATAAAGTATATATAATATTTATATATATAAGTATAGGTATCAATATGCATATATGTATGTACTTCATACTAAATACTTGAACTTGAATATTTTAGAAATACTGAACGAAATATTAATAAAACTTATATACTAAACTTTATGTATCGAGATACAATAAAATAAATATCATAATTGAAGTATAAAATTTTACTATGTATATCTTTCACATGTGATATGAATGTATGTATATATTTGTATTGTGTATGTATGTATATATGGCAAGGACATAGTATTACATAATCTGAATAAAACTCTTAAACAAGGCGCATCGAAGAAGCTACAAAGCTGATTTATATATTTATTTATTGTATATTGATGCGGCGAGCCATCAGTTCAACTGAGCGTTTATTAAAACAAAGACTCCATAAATCGAACTAAAAACTGTGTACTTTTTTTTTTTTTTAACTAAGGCTAAGTTAAGGGCTTAATTTGGAGAATACATGTATGCTTGATGGTGATGGTGTAGTAGTACGAAACGTAATTTATGGATTTTTTCCATGGTGACTACACACGTAAATAAAGTATTTGCATGGCACTTTTGTTTTCACCAAATGCGATCGTTTTTGCTTCAAATGAATTTCGAATCTGTGCAACAGCTGTGAATAATATTTCGTGAAGTTTTGTCTCATCGTGTTTAAGGTATTTGGTGTAAAACCCAAAAAACTGTCGCCAAAGCCTTGTGTTCATGCGTAGGAATCCACTGCTTTGTCTTTTTATTGGTTTCTGGTATATTGTCATAGATTAATGTTTCGTCCACGGTGCCAAAACTTGTTTGGATTGAGATTGAATACCGTGGAACACTCTTTGGAACTGGCCACACAGTTGGGCTTATTATCGAGTGTGAGCAATTGCGGCAGCTAACGCGCTGATAGCATTTTCATATCCAAATATTCTTGTAAAATGTGATGGAACCGTCTCAGCCACACTAACAATTTCCGATCATCCAGTATCATTCAATGGATTTAATTGACGAGTCCTGAACGTTCGGTGTCACTTGTAAATCTCTTCTAGCCATTGAAATTGATGGTGCACAGTCCCCATAGCATTTATCAAGCCTTCTCTTTTGATGGGTTTTTTACGCAAAAAATAATGCTCGATGAGCACACGAAATTCACATTTTTGCATTCACAAAAGTTTGTTGCTTTAATTGACACAAAAAAAAAAAAAAAAAAAAAAAACAAATCAAACCATATGGTCAATATTATTGACTATTAAACAGCAGATTAGTAATGAACTAAACTAAAAACAAAAAAAAAAATTATCGATGCTACGAGCGCCTTCTCTCGGGTTTTCCAAGGACTTATTGATCAACCCTGATATCTGAACAAATGACCCTATACGAGGTGTGACAATTAAGTAACGGGACTGGTCTGTAAAACATACTTTATTGAAAACTTATTACAAATAACAATTAATCTCCTTCAACATACTCCCCTTCCCTATCTATACACCGCTGCATGCGAGTTTTCCACTGGTTAAAGCAGTGCTGAAAGTCACTAAGTGTTAGACTCCTTAGCAGGTCTGCCGTTTTTGCTTTTACCTCTTCAACCGACTCAAAACGTATTCCCTTCAACGAACTTTTGATTTTGGGGAACAGGTAGAAGTCGCAGGGAGCGAGATCTGGTGAATAAGGTGGGTGTTCGAGCACGGTAATTGATTTTTTCGCTAAGAACTGCTTCACAGAGAGTGCATTGTGCGCCATTTTGGCACCATTTTGGCACACACTTTTGTCATTTTCAGATCTTCATGTAAAATTTTTCTCACTGTCTCTCTGTCTACATTCGACATGTCTGATATCATCCGAAGACTCAAACGCCTGTCTTTCCGAACAATTTCATTAATTTTTTGAACGTTTTCTGCAATTCTTGATGTTACAGGGCGTCCAGTCCGTTCCTCATCATCAACTTCTTCCCGGCCCTCAGAAAATCGTTTGTGCCATTCGAAAATTCTAGTACGTGACATGCAGTCATCACCAAACACATTTTTTAGCAATTGAAAACACTCACTTGAAGGTTTTTTTAATTTTACGAGAAATTTGAAATTAATTCGCTGCTCGATTTTTAAACTAATCATTTTTCCGGCACTTCTATTACACAACACTTTACTCAAACTAGGTTTAAAAGCAAACTAGACTAGACAGAGAGGCGGGATCAAGTGGATTCTGCGCAGTAGGAATCAAGGTCACTCACCATCCATCCCCACTCTTAAAGCTAAAGACAGACGACTGTGGTATACTCAGTCCCGTTACTTAATTGTCACACCTCGTATTATTACCAATCACTAACCTCAGATAAAGTATTTTTTTTTAAGTGTAAATAATTTGGACATGATTTGAAAGACCTTGAGCCATTTACTTTTGTAAGGAGTGGTAGGGGAAGTAAATGGCACTGTACATTTTAAAACGGTATGTAGAACATAAGTAAATAGTATCACCTTGAAAATGATATATAATATTTTTTAATTGGTAACGTTTTTTTTCGAATGATAAACAAATAATCGAATCAATTCGAATGGAGTCTTGGGCTCAGAATTATTCAATATTAATAATCATTTTCTAGTAGACTGTCATATTTCAAAAATCAGCATACGCATTTGACTGACCATCAAATATAACACGATTGTTAGTCAAATACAAGTGATAGAACTTTTAGTGTTTAGACCAAGGTGTGACCAAACAAATATCTACAATATTAATCTAATTGTGCATATATTCAATACAAAAAGGACATCAAAGTCATGGGTCTTTCATATCTGATTTGTGTGAAAAATATACAAAGTAAATAATTGGAATGTTTATTATTTTCTCTTTCTCTTCTCATTTTCATCATTCTCAATTGAGTTGAGTATTATAGTATACAAAATATTGTAAGAGTATTTTGACACTCCCCCCTCTGACATTGACTCTGTGTGTGTGTATGCTTATGTATTTTATGTATGTATGTACATATGTACAGCTACGGTCAAAATAATAGTAGCGCTAGTTGGAAAATGAATTTGATAAAAAAAAATGAATGAATTGGTGTTTTAATGTACCAAAAATATTTTTTTTTTAAAGTATGATGTGTTAATGAGAAAATCATAAGGAAATAATACCAACTTTATGTCATATGATAATAAAAAAAAATTTTTTCTCAAAAGTTCAATTAATTTGCACGGTCAAAATAATAGTAGTGCTTGGACAAATATTGAGAAAAAAATCATTTCGTTGCTTCTTTATACCAGAAAAGTTTACAAAAAGTAAATATTATTTGTTTATAACAATTTACAATAGTAACTGATCAAAATTTGTAGTCATTTATTTTCCTACAATGGGTCGAGGCAAGCACTGTACACCTGAACGGCGTACACTCATAAAAAAATTGATTTCTGACAGAAAAACGTACAAGGAAGTTCAAAACATGGTAGGTTGCTCTCCTACAATGGTGCGTAATGCTATAAAATTTATATCAGGTACTGAAACACGTGGACGACCTCGCATTATGTCCAAAAGATTAGTTACCCGTGTAGTAAGATACTCAAGGCAGAACCCATTTCGGTGCTCTACAAAATAAAAAAGGAATTAAATCTGAATGTAAGCGTAGAAACCATACGGAGATGCTTGAAAGAAAACAATTTAAATGCTCGGAGCCCAAGAAAAGTGCCCTTTTTAACAAAAAATCATCTAGCCGCACGAATTAAATTCGCCCATGATCACATTGATTGGCCATTACAGCAATTGAGAAACATTTTGTGGTCGGACGAATCCAAAATTGTACTTTATGGTGGACCTGGATCTCGTCAGTATGTCAGGCGGCCGCCAGAGTCTGAGTGGCAACCAAGATTTGGTACATTTTTGGTACATTAAAACACCAATTCATTCATTTTTTTTTTAACAAATTCATTTTCCAACTAGCGCTACTATTATTTTGACCGTAGCTGTATGTAGTATGATGCATTGCATATGTACGAGTATGTTATTGTATGTAAGTAAGTTTGTGTTGAGTCGAGTAAATATATGGCTCAATGTATGGTAAATATGTATGAAACTTTCACATGATTTCTATAAATAGTTCATAGTTTATATTGTATATAATATAGTTTCTTTCCTATTTGAATTTTAGTAAGTTTTCTTTTGTTTTGGGTTGTTTCCTTTTCATTTGTTTAAGTGCAAATTATTTACGTACAAATAGTATATATGATGTTTGTTATTACATATTTATAAATGTTACGTGTGATTTTTTTTTATTTAAAGTCTATAAATATTTTTTTTTGTTTTGTTTTTTATTTAAAAAAAAAAAGTATTTTTTTTAGGGTTTTCTTGTTTATTTTTTGTTTGTTTTGTTAATGGTATTTTTTATTTTTATTTTTGTCATTATATATTTTTTATTTTATTTTGATTTATATTATATTATTTGCTTTTATTTTTTTTAATTTTTATTTTAAAAAGGATTTTATTTATATTCTTTTATTTATTTTTATTTATATTCTTTTCATTTTTAAATTTTTTTTATATGGGGTTATATAATTTTTTATTGTATTGTATTTCTATTTCTTTGTGATATAATTTTGTGTTTATTAAATTTAA
This sequence comes from Amiota minor, assembly GCA_037043295.1. Taxonomy (NCBI): domain Eukaryota; kingdom Metazoa; phylum Arthropoda; class Insecta; order Diptera; family Drosophilidae; genus Amiota; species Amiota minor. Next base: position 203,351 of record JBAMAW010002482.1, read on the forward strand.
TTTTTTATTTATTTATTATTTTATTAAATTTAATTTTTTATTTATTTATTATTTTATTATTTATTTAATTTTATTTTTATTTGCTTTTATTTTTATTTTATTTTCTTTTTATATTATTGTATTTTTGTTTTCATTTTATCTTTTTTGTTTTCATATTATTGCCAGCAACAAAGTTTTACTTTTATTTTACTTTTAAAGTTGTCTTTTTTTTTTCTTTCTTGATATCTTTATCTATGTACAAACATAAATATTATTGTGTGTGCTTGTAGAACGGAAGGGTTATATAAGAACCGATATATTGTATGTGTATATGTTGCGACATTTTTTTATAGTTTTTTTTTTTTTTTTGTTTGTTTTTATCAAATTTTTATCAAACTTCCTTTGTATGTTTCTGTCTTGCTGACTTTTTGTTTTTGTGTATACTATATCAAATATCTAAGTATCTTTCTATATTTTGTATCTGACTATTTCTATGCTTTATAATTTTTAATTGTTATGTTTTTATTATTTATTTATTTTTTTTTTTTATTTTATTATATAATTTACTTTGTTTTGTTGTATTGTCTGAAAGTGCTAACTTTATAATTAATTTATTAGGTTAGTTAATTAAAAAAAAAAAAAAATTGAAAAAAAAACATTCATGTCTCTAAACCTAAATAATATTCTCGTCATCAACATCATCACCGTGAATTATTGTTAGTTAAGCATATTGTATCTTATGAGATCTAAAAAAAACAAAAAAACAACAAACAAAAAAAAAAAATATTATTTAAAATCACTAATCATCATCATCATCATCATGGAGAGAGAGATGATGATTGTTTGTTTACTGTTGTGTTGTAAGACAAAGATTAAGAATTACATACCAAATCATATGTATACATATGATCATATGTGATCATATCATATTGTAAATTCTACCATTTTGTTAGTACATAAGTGTTGCTGTTGCTGTTGCTGACACATTGCTTATGTTAGTTAAGTTAATTTAAGTTAAGTTGAGTTACTTTTAATATGCTTACTACAATAAAATTGGTGACTATACTACTAAGTATGCCTGCCATACTATAGAACTATAGTAATATCATCGTATCGTTTTAAAGTAATTGCGCTATAACTGGATCAATGAGACACATATGTTCGGCACCACGAACTGGCAGACGATTTAAACAAAAGTGCCTTATCATATCGGGCACGGTCTCAAATGGTCGACTGAATTGTCCAAGGATATATTGACCGGTTTCATTACGCTGAATACGCATATGCATAAAGCCTTTGGCTCCCCTGGAAAGAAACGAGTATAGAAGATATTAAGGAGGAATAGGAAAAGTGTACAAAACAAAAAAAAATTGAAACTTACTTGAGTGATAGGGAATAATCCTGTTTGGTGGATTCACAGTTTCGCACCAGAAAACTACCTTCACTCAATGGTCTTAGTGTTGTTTCTGCTTCAATGCGTGTTATGGCACCATGATACCACCTAGAAAATATACAAGAAATCAAATATCACTTCGATATATTGTATTTGCTTCATCAGTTGTAATCCTCCTAAATCATATTGAAACTTAACAACTGAAAGGTAACAACAGAACAAATGTACAATTTAATATTGTAAAAGGCCTCAGAATTTTGGGTAGTTTTTACTCTCAGAAAGGGAATTTAACTTGTCGAAAATTATAACACAATTTGAGAACCTTCCTTCTAACAGATTTGCTTAATTGGAGGCTCAACAACTGAGAGACAAGTTCCGTAGAAATAAGAATATGGATGAAATCTTGTGTCCATGTACAAGTCTACAATACTTTAGTATAGAATAGGTACTTACCCTTGTCGCTCGAGAGGTATAGATACATCAATAAGATCGACAGCGGAAACGGTGTAGCCAGCTACAACGCCAATGCCACCAACACCACCACCACCACCACCACCACCTTGTTGACAGAGATTCATATTGAGCTCTTTGCTGTGCGTTGCTGCTGCTGTTGAAGATCCCATATGGCCCAATCGTAAGTCCAAACTACCAAACTTGTTTACTTGACGTGGTTCGTTAAGATTAAGTGTAAGGTTTTGACGAAAGAGTGTCGTGTCTATATGGTGGATGAGAGAAGAAATTGTCAATGATTTACATATTCAAGTAGTTCAGAATTCATAGGTACCCTTACCCAACTTTGTATTGGACGCCATTAATTTGCTTTCATCACGCATCGAGTGACTTGATGAAGCTTGCGATATACTACTCGATTCGGTGCTATGCATTATAATATTACTGATCTCGGCCTGATTGGCGCGTAAACGTCTTCGCAACTTAGGCATATCAAAGGGCAAATCGCCCAGATCAACTGAGGTGGCACTACCGGAATTACAAGTTGGCGCCGTCGGGAAATGTAATTTTGGTAGAGTTAGTTTCTGTAGACCAACCATTGTGGATTTAGCATCCTCACGTGAATGTAAAGATATGCCACTATCAGAGCCAAGTATTTCATCTGCGAGGTGTAGTAGAGCTTTGTTGGGTGGTGGTAAACGTCGTTGCTTTTTTAAAGCTTCATTTTGTATACCATTACCACCGCCACCACCGCCGCCCGTGCTGCTGCTCGTTGAAATTGATGCAATCGTAGTACTCGTAGTGCCAGGCACCAATAATTGTTGTTGCGATTGGGATGTGCTATTATTGCCGATGGCTGTTGCTATAGCATGTGCTGCTGCAGCATCTTCGGGTGAGGCGTTTTGTGTTTTGTTTTGTTCGGATAGTTCAGAGGCTGGTTCCTGTGATGATTTATCCGAAATTGGACTGAGGATATGCAATTTAGAATGTATAACAACTGGTGCACGCAGCGGGTATCCAACGCTCGAGCTACCCGACTCAGAGCTGTGGGAACTAAGCGATGTCGAATGTCTCGACTCTGAGCTGGATGTACTGCGATTACCTTCGCTGGTGCTCGAGCGCAGCGATTCCATGCTACCACCACTACTCGATGTGCCAATGCTTTCGGTCGAGGAATAGTTGTGCGTATGCCTACGACCGCCGCTCACATGGTGGTGATGATGGTGTTGATTTGAAGAAGATGTACCAATTGCTGTCATTTGGTGGTGGTGGTGGTGGTGTTGCTGCTGCTGCTGCTGTTGATGTGATCCACTGCGTCGCAATTCGAGAACACGTCCAGATTCCAAGACAAATGAACGCGGTCGATGATTACGTATTCTTGTATTACCACCGCTGCTGTTATTAATTGCTGTTATTGGTACGTTACCTACAGATCCGCCACTACCACCACCACCATCGCCACCACTGGCTACGGCGTTTGTCATGGAATTTGTTGTTGTCGTCGTTGATGGTGGATTCACATAGGCGCTATCGGTGAGGCTTGTATCATTACTGGAGGCGCATTGTTGTTGCTGTTGACGCAAGGTAGATTGTATCGGAAGACGTAGATCACGTAAACGTGGATGTGCTGGATTCGCAGACGGAAGATTTGGTGCACTTTTTATGCTATTCATAAAGTATCGGTCGCGTTCATGTTTTCCGCCAGGGAATTTCATTGGAAGCGGTGCTGTCGAGGGTGGCGATGGTGTGTAACCACGTATGGGTAACTGAGAAATGGACGTTGTGGTAACTGGAGCATTACCACTTGTGCTACTGTTCGCTGTTTCGGCTGTTGAAGTTGATGTCGATGTTCCTGCTGTCGTTGTATTTGTTGTATTATTTTGCTGATCGACAGCTAATCCACCAGCTCCACCACTTTGTACATTATTCCTTAATTCACCCAGATGCAATTGTCCTAAGTCATTTTCAATGATCGCCAAGGTTGTGCCGCTGCTAACAGCTGAGTTATTGATAGTTGCTGTGATGCTAGTGACTTGCTCTTGTATGGCTTGATTTTTGGAATTCTTAAGACGTTTTCCTTCTAAGCGACTCTTGCTTTTGCTTCGACGTTGCTCTGCCTTTAGATCGGTGGTGGTGGTGGTGGTCGTAGTGGTTGGTGTTGGGTTGCCATTGTTAAGCTGTAACAACACCGAGTGGTTTGTTATGCGATCAACTTCATCGAGATCATCATCGGACTTGGCAATTTTGGAATCAAATGCCGTTTCGTAAATCTGACGTGTACGTCCAGACATAATGTCTTCATCAAGGTCTTCTTCGTCTTCACCGTCACCGACACCTCCACCGACGTCGTCGTCTGCTTCTTCGTCGTCGTCGTCGCCGTTTAAATCGATTGTATTCAAGGACTGTGCTTTGCTTGTGCTATTCAAATGTAATTTTCCAACACTGCTGTGGGCACTGGCTTTTAATTGATGCCCAACCGATGTTGCTAATGCTGTTGATCCTGATCCAGATCCTGACAGAACTGTTGTCCCTGCTGTTGTTGTTGATATTGGTGCACATTCTGCACATTCATGTACTCCATGTGGATGCACATAGAATATACTACGAGGTCGAAAATATTCTTCGATTTCCTCACTCAAATTTGGCGGCGGTGCGACACAAGCGCAAACTGCTGCTGGGCCCAGCAGTCTATGCGGCGGCATCGACGACGATCCTTCGTATCCTTCAACCGCTGTATTCCCAGCTGCTTCTTCAGTTTGATACTGCAAATGTTGTACTCCTGAGCTTACTGTTGCTTTTAATGATGACCCTGTTAATGGTATTGGACAACACTTAAGTAGTTCACCTTCACCGTCATCAACGTGCGTTAGCTCTAGGGCACCGCTGGCAGTGGTACTTATCAATGGTAATGGCTGTACGTTGCAAGTTTTACGAACCAAAGCCAAGGCACGTGCATGCCATTCGCGTCGCTTTAGACACTCACTGCAATCCGACTCTTCCGACGTAGTTGTTGTCGGTGAATCGCAGCGTATTATATGCACACCGTCTTCAGTGAATGAATATCGTTTTGGTGTTTCCGGATGATGGCGATATAATCCCAAGGCACGTGATGCTTCAACATTACCACAGGACGCTAAGCCTAAATCATCAGCAACATCTTCTTCAATGTCACCGTCGTCACAATCACCGTCATCACAATCAACATCAACGTCGTCGATATTATCGTTATCTAACGAATGTTGATACTGCAGCTGCTCATTGGGAACATCAAGACTGGTACTCTTCCGGTATGGGCCAAGAGTAACCGCGGGTTGCGTTTGTTGCGGTGGTTCCGAAACAGTAGATTGACGACAACGATTCTTTAATTCACGTTCAAGATTTGATGCACTTGTTATGGTTGCTGCAGTTGCAGTATCTTTGGCCTTCAACAGGTCCGAATAGTAATAAGGTGAAGGATTCCGTTTGCTTGTTTCCGCATTCGCGACAGCTAGTTTACGAGGACTTCGATGTAATTGTGGTGGTAAAGGACGAACAAGATCATCTGATATGCTATCAGGTGAATTGAGTTCAGGAACTTTGACAAATTGATGATTATCTGCGTCACCGACGGCTGTTGCGCTACCACCACCAATCGCTAATGATGACGCTCCACCACCAACGGCTCCAACACTCACTTGATTTACGTTATTTCCGTCTTCGTCGTCACCGTCGTCCTCGTTGTCGTCGTCGTCCGATGATTTTGGTGCTGATGAGTCTATGAAAAAAAATATAAGAATATAGATAGAGATGAGTGCTAAATATTGTATTAGTTACTCTGCTTACATATGGACAAATAAAAAACAAAAAAACCAACGTTTTGACCCCAACTTCTGTCAAGAATGTTTTTTTGTCCAGAGTAAACTACGCGAAAATGATAGGGGCTTGCCAATTAACTTTATGGCAAATTCCAAGCGCTTCATTTTGTTTCTTGGGGTTAGAAAAGGTATAGACCTTGCTGTGTATGTCTTCATATTAGCATCATTTAAACGTCTAAGAATTGTTCTTTCGTTTATATGATTCCTTATGCCCAGTTTGTGATCTTTTGCTTTCTCCCAGATCGACACAAGTTAGTAACTCGTTTTGTTTTTTTATATTGTATTTATTTAGTTGATAATATACCGTTTGGCGTGACAAATTATTTTCCTTAGCGGTATTTATAACGGAAATCTCCAAGTTATACTTTGTTCATTTTCAGTCCTGTTAATGACACTTAATTCAGATATTTTCACCATATTTTTTTTTTTTTTATTAAAACTCGAACCTCTTTATTCTTTTATAATTAGATATAATAGTATTTTTTATATACTGAAAAAAGAGGAATTTGCGTTGCCTGTAAAAGCGATTTTGTCATTGTGCGCTCACATCATCAAGAAGGAAGGGGCGTTGAGCATGATAAAAATATTATACATAATTTCATAATTATGAAAATGCTGTTATCTTGAAAATGACCTGACCGATTTGACTGTTTTATTTTTTGTTGTGTTCGTCATTGGCCAAATTAGAAGAAATTCATAGGAAATTTTTGAACAATCCACCGGAAAATTTGGAAATTTGGTTGTATTTGGATTTTTATATTAAAATCTCAATAAATAAAAAAGTAAAGTATACTTTCAGGCGTGGTGGCACTTTTATGAACATTAAAAATTACAAAAGCTTTGTAACTTTTGCATGCTTATAGCTAAATATTGGAGCAAATAATTAAGCATAATAAAAGTTCCGTTACATGAAGCAGGAGCGTATCAGAACCACAAAAAGTTTGAATTGCTTTGTGACAAAATACTTATGCCGACTGGTATACGCTTTAAGTTTCTCTTCCATAATGGTGATTGTTGCTACAAAAAATTATCCTCTTCGTTATATGTTGCGATTTTCAAGTAATCCCAAGCAATTTTATAATTTCATCTTCGTTTTTCTTCGAAAAAATTCAAGTTATATGTAATACTACTTGAAAAACCTATCCCAAAGTGTAATGTTTAGGTATTCTGTATCGGACTCTATCAACGTTACATCCAGCGTTGCTCAAAGTAGTCATCTAGATCTACTTCTTTTCAACTATTGGGTGTATGCATATGATTCCGCCCTTTCCGATAGTTTCGCTAGTATCGCCGCTTACACTTGCACACTAAAATACTAATACTTGCATTCGATAGTGCCTTCTATCAGCTGTTAAACACAGTGTATAACATTCGGTGGAAGCATAAACAACAAATATTTCTAATTCATTGAAAATGTCGAGTTTTATCCCAAGTAAACATCATTTGCGGGAGGTTTTATTGCACTATTTTGTTGCAAAGAAAAGTGCAGCGGAAACTTATCGTTTGCTTGCTGATGTTTACGGTGAGCATGCTCCATCGAATACAACTTGCAAAGAATGGTTTCGACGATTTAAAAATGATGATTTTGACATTGAGGACAGAGAACATGGAAAACCACCCAAAAAATTTGAAGATGCTGAATTGGAAGATTTATTGACCGAAGATTGTTGTCAAACACAATCAGAATTGGCAACAACATTAAATGTTGATCAATCAACTATTTCAAGACGTTTGCAAGCAATGGGAATGGTTCAAAAAGTCAATAACTGGGTGCCACATGAATTGAAAGACCGAGACATCGAACGTCGCAAAACCATTTGTGAAATGCTGCTTCAAAGACAAAAAAGAAAAGGTTTTTTGCATCGGATAATCACGGGAGATGAAAAATGGATATATTACGAGAATCCTAAACGCAAAAAATCTTGGCTGAAGCCAGGTGAGGCCGGCCCATCACAGCCAAAGAAAAATATTCATTGTACCAAGGTTATGCTCTGTATTTGGTGGGATCAGAAAGGTGTTGTGCACTATGAGTTGCTGAAACCGTCTGATACTATCACTGGCGATGTTTACAGACGACAACTAATGCGGTTGAAGGTAGCTATAGAAGAAAAACGACCGGAATGGGTGAATAGGCATGACAAATTAATTCTTCAACATGACAACGCCAGACCGCATACGGCAAATGTTGTGAAAACATATTTAAATGGACAAGACTGGGAAGTGCTACCCCACCCGCCATATTCACCAGATATAGCCCCTTCAGATTTTCATTTATTTCGAAGGATGCAGTCTGATCTTACGGGAGAGCGATTCACTTCTTATGAAGATATCAAAATTTGGCTTCATAATTGGATTGCCTCAAAAGACCAGGACTTCTTTATGCAAGGAATCCGTAAATTGCCTGAAAGATGGGCAAAGGTTGTAGCTGCAGATGGGGCATACTTTGAATAAATAAATTTTCCTTTTTCTAAACAAGCAAATTTGTTTTGTTTTCACAAAAAAGGGCGGAATCATATGCATACACCCAATAATTTATGAATGATCTTCTTCTCTCCATCTCACATTCTGATGATGTAAAACTCTTCCTTTTTCATTTATACATATTTTAATAATGCTTCTCATATTAGATTGCAAGAACCGATCTGATCTTATTGCATTCTTGCATTCATTTTGTGCAACAGCTTTTGATATAACATAAATTCAGTACAGAATTGGTAAATAAACCCTGAATTGGCTGAGAAATATTGGCATTAATTTGTTGACCTGTTATGTTGTAGCCCATTTTTTTTAAAATTGACTGTTTTACGCTTATAATCATTTGTCATCTTCTGTGATGCTCACGGTATTATACAATAAATCAGTTTTCCTATATCGTAAGTTTCGCTTTCTATGAACTAGTACTGTAGAATCTCGAAAAAGTTAACTCTCACCGAATTTCAGTGTCCACGTACCGCTCTAAAAAGTTAACTTTTGAGTAAACTTTTCTGAGTGTATGAATTTTGTAAACCAACCGTTTGTTTGGCGACACAAGCAACTGCAAACTCTAATTAGGGTATTCCCCGAATTTCTTTTCTGTTTCGAACTACAAAAACTTGTGTTCATTTCCATCGTCAAACAACATTGATTTGGTCAGTCGTGAGCGTTTAATTTGTGAACTGTGTAATATTGTACTTGTTTGAAAGTATGTCAAAAAGCAGAAAAATCCATTGCAAATCAGATTAGATTTACAGCAAAAAGTGGAGATTATGGTGTATCTAAAATAGCCATCTCAAAATTAAAAAAAAAAACGTCCTAACAATTTTTGAAGCAGTGGCGGACACAAACGAAATAGCACATAAGAAAACACTCCAAAAACCAGAATAAAGATCTTGATGAAAACTTGTATAAATGGATCTTAAACCAACGACAGCGTAACTGTGCAATGTCTGGTCCAATTTTAAAATCTAGAGCTATGCTCGAAGTAAATTGTTATGCAACATTGTTGCACAAGAAAACGTTACGATTGACAAAATTTTGAAGGCTCATTCAATTTGTGATGCCATTTTGATGATTAAATCAGTGTGGTATGAATTGCCGCAAGCCGTTCTTGTAAAATCATGGTATAAAATAAAAAAGTGAGATAGTGATCAATAAGATAGTGAAGACGACATCCCGTTATCTAAATTGATTGAATCAAATAGGGCTTACGACGATACACTTCGAGAAGTTCAATTGTTGATGTCGAAGGTGGGTGACAATGTTGACATGTTAGCATGGATGAAATTAAAAAATTGGAACAAGGATGAAATAACGCAAGATAATGAAGATTTCAAAGTGTCTGATAATAATACCGGCGAATCAATTATCGAGCAAGATATTGAACAACCGAAAGTGAGTTTTTCAAAAGCAGTTGAATGCATCAATACCTTGATAAAATGGTATGAAAACCATAACGATGCAACTCAGGTGGCAGACCTTGTCGTTAAGCGTACAAAAATGGTCAATTAAACAAAAGAAACAAAAAAAAAAAAAAAAAACAAGGAGGGACTGCTTCTTTAAATCACTTTAAACAAATTAATATGCACACAAAACGGTCAGGAGAACCAGCCGGTACAAATTAAATCTAAGTTTATATTTTGTAATGATGAAAACAAAGTGTTTGAAATAAATTTAGCGTGTTATTTTTTAAGGTCCTTGTTTATTATCTTATTTTTTTAATTTTTCAAAACCGCTTAGAAAAGTTAATATCGTATTTCGGAAAAGTTCATTATCCTTGGGACATTTCGGTTAACTTTTTCGAGATTCTACAGTATATCAGTCTCGGATTTGGAAACTGCAATCATATTCATTCACCTTAATATTTTTATTTAATAAATCTACCTATTTCATGTTTACTCTACAATTTTGGTACGAGACTACTTGAACACAGATGGCGCTATTAGATGTAAGTAAGTTAGTGATGCCAACTTAGATCAATAATGAATAAGGAAATTGTCAATGAAAAATTCCCAATAATTTTTAGACTAAATCTGTAACAAATGAAAATCGACTAGTTCTAAATTTTGTTTACGTTCACTAGTTGAAATTGAAAATGTTTTGGGAGCACTGCCGCAATGTTATTGTATTTAATACAATTATTTATAGGCAAAAAATCCGAAACTCATGATGGCAAACGCAAGACAATATTATTATACGACAGACGGATAGTGCGATAAAGAAATAGCAACTTCTCGAAGTGAAGAAAATTCTTTTTTTTTAAAATTGTCTTAAATTTGTTTGTGGTCAATGCTGTGACTATTTGTCATTATTGTATGGATAATAATTTGAAAGTGAGACAAAGAAGCCTGATAGGCTGATACAAAATTGAAATTTGGAAGACATCTTATGAATTAGTTTGTCGACAAGAAGCTTAACGTTTTGTTGGTGAAACACGAGGCAGACAACAGTATCGTATGTTCGTCTAACACCAAACACAGAATAAATAAAAACTACAATATAACAAAACGTTTAAATATGGAGGACTGACTGACATTATGCTAAGCACTTTTCTTCGCAGACTGGCGTAGGATAGGTCATCCCTATGATTAATCGTATTACGGACAAATCAAAGTAAGTATTGTACATACATAATTAATACAATGATGTTTCAACAGTACAATGATCCGAAACAAACTGGTAAACTAACTAAGAAGTAGTTTACGGCTGAAAGTATCGACATAATGCCACACACAGCTCAGTCTCCGGACTTTAATCTGATCGAAAATTTGTGTGGAGCCATTGGTGGCAAGTAGTGCTCAGCTGGTTACAATATGAAAGGGAATAGGCCTATCTATTATGTCATGGTAGGTGGTTAAAGAGGCATGAGCTCAAATTTCTGCCGTAATAGGAGTTGTATGTCTTTTGAAGCATCATCACATTTTGATTTCCGTTACATTTCAGTTACATATTTTTTGGATTTACTCCCCTTCGCTAAAGAAGTTTCACTTCAAAAAGTTTAAAGTTCTGTTGATTTAAATTTTTCGACTCTTTCAAAGTGGACATGATTCTTTTTGCACTCTTCATAAGTTTGTCATAAAGTTTGTAACACATCGCAGACTCCATAAAATATACTATGTACCTATATTCTTGATCAGCTCGACGAGACGAGTTTGTTGAGTTACAACTATGTTTTTTGTAACCTAGTCCCGCAGTTTTTTTAGCTAGAGAGCTGAAGTTTTCTTTTGACCAGAAGCACATTTGTCGGAATCAGCCGAATTACATACACATAAACCCAAATTAAAACTCATATTATGATTAGAAAAACTTTTTTTGTGCTTGTATTAACGAACTGAAATTTTGATACTACAATATAAGTGAAGTGGATGTTGGAAGGAGATTAAGCATCTCAACCCTGGATCATATAAATCAGACTTTGTGCTATCTTGCTTTTTGAAAATACGATATCCAAATTCAAGATTATATAATAAATCTTAATTGTCTTAATTTAAAATAACGTCAATAGGCAATTTTAATATACAGATTTGGAAAGATTATTTCTCTCTTAAAAGCCCGGGAAAGTCAAATCGATCAAATCAATTTAAATGTTCAATAAACATCACAATATTCATATTAACGAGTAGGATATTAGGAAAAATAATTTATCAGGTGTAGAGGACCTTATAATGAGCCGAGATGTAACATTAGTAGTATGTTCTCATACTATAGTATATCAACTCAATCTAATTAAAAAGTACTTTAGTGTCGGTTGCGCATTCGACTCCTGCCATCACTTTTATAGCCATTTCCATGTTAAGGGCAAACTTAATTTTATGCTCTCATGCACAAACAACACTTAGGAGTTACAAAATGGTGTATGGACTAAATAAGTTTGACTTCCAAACTTGCCTGAAGGCGAAAGCAACCAGAGCCAACTGCAGTCGATTAATGGGTAACTTAATAAAGAAATAAAGTTGGCAATGCGCATCAGTAAGCGTTGCCAACTGTTTATCGCTGACAGTGACGTCAACTCATGGGTTGCCAAACTTTGAACGAGGAAGACGACGACAACGACAACGACCACAAGTGCACCTAATTGGTTTTAATGGCGCGAGAGATGGCGATAGACAAATAAGCTTACACACAAATATACAGACGCATGGATAGACACATGGGCGTATACAGCTTTAGGCTTTTGGGTGACTTAAATAACTTCACTTCTGACATTTAAGGCTTAGTTCATTAAACCGAATGGTCTAGGAGAATAGATGCTCTCCTTTAGTATTGCTCGGCACGCCCATGGATAGACAGACAGGCAAGAAACAAGCACTCACGACAAGCGACTCACTGAAGTAGAAACAAGCATAATACGATAAAGCAACAGCAACACCATCATCATCTACTAGTATGTTAATATTATTTCAATTCAACATGTTACCAACACAGTTTATGTACAATATACAAATAGGTTAGTGTGAGAGGAATCATAAGCTTCAATCATTATGCGACTGTACTGTCTGAGAGAGTCCAGTACAATAAGTTTCTGTCACAATGAAATTTTCCTATTATCGTGGAGCCATTGAAGGAAAGTCGGAAATCCCTAAATTCTAATGAATATAGCCAGAATTACGAGATTTATCCATTTTACCATGTTTATTATTAATATCTTTCTGTGTGAATTTTCGAGTGTTTTTTATAAACACTCGCATCATTTATCAAAAAGTTTCAAACTCATACTTACACATTCACCTTAACTTAAAATCACCTAGGCACGGTACTAACTACATTGCTTGTCCAACATGCGTAGTCGTATATGTTTGTATGTTGTATCAAGCATCCAACGGCAAATCGCAATTAAATTGTCGCCCGTCATCGAGATTGTCTCAATCGCACAGTTCAACGAAGAAAAAAAATGAGAAAATGAATATTGGTCCTACATAGTTGGATGCTTGATACAACATACATCTACGCATGTTGGACAAGCAATGTACTACCGTGTCTAGGTGCCTTTATGATCCATTTATTTATTATCTTATCTATCTGTAACTATAAAATAAATTTTTAAATGTCATCTACGCCAGAATTTTGAATGGGCTGTGTAGACTGAATTACCCCTTGAATAATGTGGGTACCAAAGACGCCAAAGACTTTAGTTAACGATTATGCAGGGAATGAAAGTGGTTCTTATAGAAGACCTTTAAATGAAGTCTCCATCATCATTCTCACTCTTATTTGCATATTATTAATTTTAGTCATCTCTTTGACAAGGACAAGAGGAAAAATAAAATTTCGATCATGTTGAAATCAAATTATAATAGAAAATTAAAGGATAAATGTAAGGAAGAAATTGCTTGGCACAAAAGTGAGATTATGAGTATGTACATATTAAAGCCCTACACGAGTCAACATTAAACAAAAATTTATCCTCTCTCGCGCAAACGAATCATATGCTACACGAAACACAGTGTACTAAGGAGTCATAGCATAAAACACGAGCCGACACGACACTATAGACAAAATGAGTTGAAGGATTCGAATCAGAAACACACTTGACCTATTCTTATCTTTAAAAAATATTAAAAAATTTTTTTTTTGTTTTAAAAAAATATATTAATTTTAAATAAAAATATTTATTTTTACTATATTTTTTTTTTTTAAATACTGTGCACACTATTGCTATCGCATGCATGCTTTCTCATTTCCTATCACCCGCACTCGCACTCACATTTGCTTTGTTATTGTATTTTTAATAACAGTGTGATACAGAGTCATGGCGATTCATATTCGAAGAATATTATTACCCGAATGAGGTGCTTCGATATGAATCATGTATACTGTCAAAGATATGGCGGTACCTTCAGAAGATTCCCTTTCCGACAATAACAAAAAAATTTAAAAATCCGAAGAAACGAATCAAACCAAGTCACAGCGAGTCATATCACATCTCACCGAGTCATTCCCGAAGACACGAGTCACATGACAGTGTATTTTCATGACAGTGTGATGCCGAGTCATCCGATAAGACACGAGTCGTAGGACTGTTTAGATTCGAGTCAATGAATCATCAAAGCAAATAAAACAAAATGAGTTGATTGACTCGTTTCAAAAGCACACATGATTCGTCTTCATAGTGTGCACATTGTGAATCTCGACTGTTAGCACTACAGTAGTGTTAACTATTGCAGAGCTCTAATACAGAACCTTGAAGGTTAAATTTAAAGAACAAGTTGGATGATAAACATGTGAGATCACAAAATATTACAATATTATAAATAGAACTTTAAAGATTCAATTGAAGGAAAATATTGAATGGAACTTTGAAGATGCCGTTTAAGAAAGAAATTGGATGCTCATGATTAAATCATAATAAATATTGTATAATCTTATAGATAAAGATTAAATTGAACACTCACCTGAATTATAATTTCGTTGTTTATTTTCCTTTTTATGATGATGGCTTGCACTCAAATTGACACTGACACTGCCACCGCTGGCACCGATGGCACCAATTGCATTATTTGAATTGTCGTTGTTATTATTGTTATTGTTGTTACTATTATTATTATTATTATTATTATTCAGATTATTGTTGTTATTACTGTTGTTATATAATAATTTTATTTGTTGCTGCTGTTGCTGTTGCTGTTGCTGATGGTTTTGCAATTGTTTTATAGTATGGTGTTGATGATGTTGCTGTTGTTGTTGTTGTTGTTGAAGTTGTTGCTGTTTCAATTGCAGTTGCAATTGAAGTTGCTGATCTCGATCTCGTTGTTTTTTATGTGCAGCACTTGATTGTGTTCGACGTTTGACTTTCTTATGATAGACTTTTTTATGTTGACGTGAATCTTTTGGATCAGAATATCCTTCAATCAATTTAACAGATGCATGTCTGATGTTGCTATTAGGTAATGGTGGATGTTGTTGATGCTGACGTTGTTGATGCTGTTGCTGGAGCTGATGTAATGTTGCGACATTACGTTGTTGGCCGGAATTATATTGATGTTGTTGTTGCTGCTGCTGTTGTATGGCCGAGGATGCTGGCAATGTATTATTGTTGTTGGCTGTGTATGCGTGACCTCCTCCACCACTGGCTGTTGCTGATACTGATAAATTACTTAAAATAGCCGTAGCTGTTGCTGTATTTATGCCTGGCAATGTCGATATGGGCACTGGTGGTGGTGGAACATTTGGCCCAGCTCCAATTGTTGTGGCTTCTAATGCTGCTGTTACTAGTCCTACTCCCCCAGCTGCTGCTGCTGCTGCTATTGTTATTCCTGACAAGGATCCTGCAACTGCTGGTGCTAGTGTGGATGTTGCTGCTGTTGCTAAGCCACCAGCATCCCCAGTTGCTATTGACTGCTGCTGCTGCTGTTGTTGTTGTTGAGTATCAGCCACAGATGCAAAAGGTATCTATAAATGCAGAATGTATATTTATTATTAAATACAATGTGCAATATATTTTAATTTTAATGGATTTTTTTTTTTATATGAAAATATATAAGTAAAATATATTCAAAAGAAATCAAGTGCTCCATGGATGCCCATGATGGACTACTGTGGACATAAAATTTGGGAAAAAGTGTCTAAAATTATTTGTTTACAGACCCATGGAACCGATGATTTGTAAATGAGACAAGTGAGTGCCAAGACTTTTAAGTGATGACCACAAAGAAAATCGTTTTTTAATTTACACAGAATTCAAGGATCGCATTCCTGCAATTCTGGACTTCATGGGCAAAATTGTTTTTGCAGATGAAATTTTGGTCCATGCCAAAAATTCAGAGTTCTCAATGGAAAATCAGGAACTCACCTCGCCTCTCAAAAAGGCATGTCTATAAAAATCGAAATCAAGGTCATGGTATTTTTTTTTTTTTTTCGATTGTAAAAGCTTAGTTCGATCACAGTTGGTTACAACTCCGAATTTTACATGGGGATACTTAGAACGTTTCCAGAAATATTTCCAGTCATTGGATTCTAGTTTGGGATCAGTGTATTTCTTGCCAAGGACAATATTTTCAAGACGGATTAACATATTAGGACTATGGATTAATTTTAAAGGGTTTTTCACCAAAAATGGGGCTTTATTTCGATTTCAAAATGGATTGATACATCATTCAAAGTACTGTCCGCCGCTAGCCACAACCTTTTCCCATCTTTCTTTCAATTTCCGGATTCCGTTTCTCCAAAATTCCGGCTTCTGGGCGGCTATGAATCCATTTACGATCCATTTTTTGGTCTCTTCATATGAAGAGAAGCGGTGTCCAGCCAGCTTACGCTGCATCTCCCGGAACAAGTGGTAATCCGAAGGAGCAATGTCTGGGCTGTACGGCGGGTGGGGTAGCACTTCCCAGTTGAGCGTTCCAAGGTATGTTTTGACGACCTGTGCAACATGCGGCCGAGCGTTGTCATGCTGCAAAATAACCTTGTCGTGTCTTTCGACCGTTTCCGGCCGTTTTTCAAGCAATGCTCGGCTCAAACGCATCAATTGACGTCGGTAGACTTCCCCAGAGATGGTTTCGTTGGGTTGGAGCAGCTCATAGTACACCACACCCTTCTGATCCCACCAAATAAATTTATAAATAAATAAATTTTATCTAAGCTTTTTACTATGTTTTCAAAATTCACCGCATTTTCTGGTCACACCTCGTAACTATTGTAGTCGTACATATAAATTAGTTTGATTTGTGTATAAAGTTTTGCAGGTTAAAAATGATGATTGTGTAATAAAAAATGGAAGTCATAATAATAATAGCAAACCAAGATTTAAAGTCAATGGAAAGTAGCAACATAATGTGAAATGATAATAATTTAAATGGCATATTGTATAATGATGGGGAATGAGAATGTGACGTCAAATGTTCAAAATACTGGACAAACAAGTGGAAATATCGAGACAGACAGTGTAACAGTGTGACACCAAGTAAGGAATGAGGCAAATGTATGAATGAATGAATGGATGCCTTGTAATAAAAATGTGTTCCTACATACTTGTAATAATAGTACGTAATATTGTGTATGAGTTTGTGGTGACGGTGAAATTTATGACTTTCAATTAAAAATGCTTTTGATATTCCATTGTTGTTGTCACAATAGGACAATGGAACTTTATGTACACACAATACTATGTATGTATGTATGTATATGGAACTATGGTCGAAAGTACCTGAACATTCAATGAAGCATCTGTGGCAGTAACATTTATATCAGTTCATGTTATTACTTACGCATATGACGAGGTGCCTCCCAGAAAAAGTAAACTTTTAATTAATAAAAATAGCAATAAAAACAGAAAATATCGAATATATACCACTGAATTTATGATTACGAAAATGATCTGACAATTCCGAAAACTAACCGAGAATATATCTAAATAAATACCTAACCTAACCTCTACAACTGAGAAGTCAGTAATGATGTGATTGTTCTGGGACTTTTGGCTGTTCCCAAACTTGAAAATTCTAATCAAAAGGCAATGACAGGAAGTCATAGATTGCAATAAGTAGAAAATATGGGCCAAGTGCGGAAGATTCGGTACTAGATTGGGGTTTGTATGGGAGGTACTTCCCCTAGTAGTCCGATTTGACTGATTCCAACATATGTACCGCGCCTATATTAGAAACTTATAGTGTCTAAATTTCAGTTCAATAGTCAAAAAAAAAAAAACACAAAAAAGTTTTTCGAATTAGAACCTGAATTTTAATGGTGGGTTTGTATGGGAGGAACACTCCTTAATAATCCGATCAAACTGAAATTTCGACAATATAAGTTTCTGATGTAAAGACACCAACCATCCAAATTTCAAGTACGTTGGATTACTGGATCGTATAGCTGCCATACAAACCAAAATGTTTCTTCTATGGGGACTTCTTTCAGTTTTTGAAAATATTTTAGTTTTAGTATTTGTTGCTGATGCCCGGATAGAACTACACAATCTGCAAAAATTTCGGTTTATGAGATGTGAACCGAGGACGGACGGACGGACGGACGGATAACGAAGTCTCTGCAATAGGGTTCCTTTTGGTACCCTTTGGGTCCGGAACCCTAAAAAAGGAATTGCTATCTAGAATTGATGGAATGGATATGATAGAAGCACCGATGGAAGTGTGTTTTTCAGTCAATTGGAGATTACTTTGAAGTTTTTGGATGCAATGTAAAGGATATAAAAGAATTGAACTTATAGTTGCAAATCGGATGGATACTTTTGAGACATACTTCGTAATGGCATATGGTTATTTGACCAGAACATTAAGCAAAAGGACATAAAGGAGAATAGGAAGAAGGAAAGTGGGGAAAGTGTAAAACATTGATAGAAACTAAGAAAGGAAAAAGAGGAGATCAACAGACACAAATGACGACTGTCTACCATTTTATGTTATATATGTAACATCGCTCAGGAATCACATATGTTCGTCATATTGCCCTATCATTTTATGTGTATCTATGTGTGTTTGGATGTGTGTGTGTGCGTGTGTGTGAGCTTGTATGTTATGTTGTTACTTCCGCTTCATGTTGACTTCCTGCTAAGTAGCAAAGTATCAATTTCCTACTTCATAGCATTTCATGTTGATGTTCATAATGCTTTTGTTATTGTCAATATCATCATTTATTACAATATAATCTTCATCCCCATCATCATCATCTGCATTGTCATTATCATCATTATCATTACCAATAATAACACTTTACCATAGTTGTAAAAACCAAAACAGGAAATTTATGTTTAACACTTATGTTCTCCGCATACTAAGTATAAGTATATGGTAAAATACTCGTATTAAGTAGAATATTTTATACCCCTAAACCCCTTTTACACACATCAGTAGTGTTTTGTTAACATTTACTTTATTTTACTTTAGGTTACTTGACTATTCTCTGTATCTGCTGTATCTGTTCATTCATCTGTTTGTTTGTAGTATTTAATTTGATACCCATCAGTTGAATTTGATGACTGACAATACTCAACATTCATTCAACATAATCATTATCATCATCATCAACATCTCATTAATGATATCTGTATGTATATTTTTTGCTTTCATCTTTGAGTCCTAACAATATGATATTTGTATGTTTTTCTTTTTTTGTTTTTTTTTTATTCATCACTCATCCTTCCTGTTTGTATCTTTTGTTGATGAAACATGAGATTCTAAGGTTTGAAAGGGAACAAAGTGACTTAATTTCTCTTGAAATTAAATCAAACTTTTCGTCATTGAAACCAATAATTTACTACAATAGTATTATAGGATTTTCATTGATGTTTCAAATATCAAACAATGTCTCAATAAAAATTACAATACCTAAAATGTATTGAATTACATCAACGGATTTCTTCTAAATGAATTTGGAATTTGATTAAAATTGAATACACAAAAAGGAGCAACTCCTCACCCATCTAACTTTTTATTGTATTGCACTTTAGATATCTGAACTTGAAGTTCATTGTATTTATACTTATAAGAATAAAAGATGATCTTGGGTATGTTCTTATGAAACTGCCGTTTGCCAATGGGTGGCGTTAGCTTCTTTGTGTATAGGGGCACAACATTTGATTGCCATTTCAACTTTTGTGCCATAAGAAAAAGCGCATTCGCATTACTTTAGAAGAAGACTTCTGCCAAAGTTCATAGAATCCTTGTGGGAGCCTACGGCGAGTATCATCTTTCAGAAAGAACATGCAGAGGCTAATTCCAACGATTCAAACAGGTGATTTCGATCTTGACAACAAAGAGCGTGGGAAAACTGCAAATTTCAAACAATTTTGGATGTGTATTCATGTCAAACGTTGGTAAAACATTAATTTTCAAACGTCTAACAGCCATGGGAATAATTCAAAAGGATAAAATGGATTCCATACGAATTGAAAGAAGAAAGGGACCACTTGTGAATTTTGGCTTGCCAGACCAAAAAGAAAAAGGGTATTGTACTATGAAATCATCACTAGCGACAGCAAAGGGTTTGTTTTCACAATCATAAACGCAAAAAATCTTAGGTTGATCCAAGTCAAGTAGCAACATTGCAGGCAAAACATCCATCCAGGCAGGCAATATCCATGGGAAGAAGTCTTCGATCTACATTTGGAGTTCCCAATCCAATCCAATCAAAACGGTTACTGCTGATCATTAACGACAGCAATTCATCGATTAAAGAAAAAAGTGATTTTTTGTTCATGTCGCACTCAGACGTAACCCCTTGAGACTACCATTTGTTTCGTTCAATGCAGCACGGAATAGAAATTCAAACCGTACAAAGAATCCGAAAATTGAATAGGCCCCAAACCATCAAGATTTCTTCGAGCGCGTAATCCGTACTTTGCCTGACAAATGAGTGAAAGTCATAACCAGTGATGAGAGTTGTATTCCTTCATTTTGATTACAAGATAATTGGTTTAAATTGAGAAAAAACGGCAATTTTATAGGAAGAGATCCAACACATATATGTATGTATATCTTTATATAAAATTCGAGTGTACAAAATTTTGTGATTCCTAATCTCCTGAACGGCTTGACCATTTTTGATAAATTTTGTTTTGTTTTACTTATGGCGTCACTAAGATGGTTTATGCTTCAATTGGATCCAGTAGGTGGCGATATTGTCAATATATAGACACTTTTTTGCCAAACTTTAAACATTTTTTTTTTTTATCTAGTATAGTGCCGATTTTAATATATTTTTTTTTTTTTTTAAATTACAAATTAATGCTAATGAAAAGAGTTACATACTTATTTTTTTCAGTTTATAACTTGCAATATAATATTTTTAGGTATTAAGTTTTTTTTTGAAAACCACTGCAAGACAAACATAATGCTTTTAATACTTTGGTTGTTGTTATTGTTGAATTTTTCCTCTGAACAGAACCAGATGGGATTTGTATAGTTTGTATGCAAAGATAAGTGATACTTTATACTGCTTTTTTTCTCCAAGATTTAACATTTTCAGAAGTTATTTAAGTATGATGTGGATCGAAGTATGAGTTACACACATATATTTACTGACCACAAATTATTTATTTGAAGCATTAAGAAGAACGAAACCTTATAAAATGAGTTTTGTAGATTATACTTGAGGCCACGATGATATATGTGATATATATGTATGTAGTATCATTCTGTAAAGATCAGTATGGAGATATTTTCGAGGTTGGTGTTTTTTATTGCTTTCGGTATTTATTGTGCATACCAGTATCGCAATTTGTTAAATGAGCATCCGTTTAATCCGTAGAATGAAGGCTTGGAAACAAATGAGGGCACCCAATATTGACCATATGTTTATTGTCTAGTATTTCTTTATTCATTCTTTGTCAATTTATTGCAGCCAAAGTGATTTTTAATTAGTTTTATTTTGTTTTATTTTCTAGTTTCTTCTTCATTTCTGTTAAATTGTATTTTCTTTTAAATGAAAACTTTTGGTATTGGAGGAAATTATTCATGACTAATTTGATGATGAAAATGGTATGGTATAGAATGGAGGCGTGAGGCTGGGAAGTTAATGTGTGTGCGTGTCTCACGTTGCGTATACGTAATGTAATAAAAATATCAGTGATTCTTTGTTGCTTTTGTTGTCACTGTTGTTGGCTGTTAGTAATATTTCTAGATCCACACGTTTGCACTGTATAATATGATGATGATGATGATGATGATGATGAGGATGATGATGGTGTGGAGAGAGAGAGAGGGACCTTGGTTGGATGAATGGATGTATAGTCGTCGAGACTAAAAGTTATTGAAATTAACAAAGCGAAAACCATGTAAACAACAATCTCATAGATACACACATACATACATACATAATCACAGATATATTCGACAGACATACGAGCATATCTGGACTCAAATAGATGGCAGGCAGACAAACAGACAGACAGTAAGTAAACGTGCAATGGTTTTTTATTCTGGCATTTTATCTTTTGTCATTATACGCTTTGCCAGTAACTTATCGTTGATATTACTCCGTAGAGAGTAATAGCAGCAACAGTAAAAGCCATCGCCATTCTCATCACAATAATTATCATTATCATCATCATCTTCATCATCATTTTCATACTCATCAGTCTTCTTCATGAAACATTTGTTGCTGTTGGTGGTGGAGTTTCTACAGCCATCTAAAATATTTTATTGTATATTGTCCCATTGCAATGTTGTCATGCTGTGATGCCACTCAAATGCAATGAAATTCTGAGAATGAGATTCAGTAAAAAGCGTAAAAAAACCATGTGAAGACACTCAATCACCACACTCATCACATTCTCTACGAGTTACCAAAGTCAACTCAAACTAAACAAAAAAAACCAAACTCCTCGTATACTAAACATGAAACGTGTGTTGTTCTATTAAAAAAGCTAAGAGGTAAAATCAAAGGATAAGTGGGGAAGTCTGGATAACAAAATGTGCGTTTCATCTCAACAACAACAACAAGACTAAGAAAAATATTTTATTGTACAAATACAGAAAACCAGAGACAACCAGACACAGCGAAATTTGCTTAGAGGCACGCTTTCCAATTTCGAGTTATGTATGTATGTATGTATGGACTAGGATTATTGTATATTCTGTGTATGTTGAAGATACTTTTCTTTGGGCGTGTTGCTTTAGCAACATTTAGGCAAAAATGCCAAAGTCAGTCATGCTGAGTAGAAGCAGATAAAATTACATTAATAAGAACAAAGACAAAGAGTAGAAGTATGTAAGAAAGAAAGGAAGGAAAGAACAACAATAAATGACAGCGCAAAAAGTAAGAAAAACATTTTCAGTTGACTCATTTAAGTAATTTTAGCAATATCAACAGCAGCAGCAGCAGCTGCCACTTGAGTTGGTTTAACATTAAAGGAGAACTTGAAGTTGAAATCAAAGAAGATGACAAAGAAACGAACACTAATCATATGAAAATGAGAGAATGTTTGTAACATAAAAACGACAACTCCTTTCTTGCAAGTAAAAGGTAAGGAATAAAAAAAAGTTTCATTTCATCAAAATAGATTGTAATTATGCTAAGAAGAAACCTTCTTTTTTTTTCTGAATTTTATAATAATATACCACCTCTTAGGTAATAAACCAATTTGCCTTAGTCTATTGTAGTTTGCCTATTGATAACTTGGAGAAATATCCTGTACTCGGGTGATTTTAGATTAAACTATAATCAGGCAGAATGCAACTAGGTTAAATAATACAAAATAAAGGGTAAAAAGTTGACAAAAAAAAATCTACAATACCATATATGAAATTTGATCTATGTCTTTATGCCCTCTATGGACTCCAAAACCACTGGATCATTTCTATTAAAATTTTCAAGCAAACCCACCCTCTGGTGAGAGTGTTCCTGTGAAGTTTGTTGCCGTTTGGACCAAAAACTAATAAATTTCCATCATTTCCATTGTTTTCAAAATTTTTGAAGTGAAGCTTCTTTAGCGAAGGGGATATCCAAAAAATATGAAAATGAAATGTGACGAAAATCAAAATTTGACGATGTTATTATTATATTGGAGCTACTTAGCAACGCAATGTGCATTGCTTTGTGCGTCTCCCTCCCACTATGACTCTGAAGAATCATCGCATTTTGATTTTCGTCACATTTCATTTTCTAATTTTCGGATTTACCTCCCTTAAATTTTTTGTATTTTATTTTATCAATAATGCAATTCATCTAAAGTCTCAACAAAGTATAAGCAACGTTGGTTTCTATTTGGAAAATTCCTGTTTTCACAAAGTCAAGTTTTTCTAATAAGAACATAAATTTGAATTTAGGTTTGTATGGGAGTTATGCAATCCAGTAATAGGACATGTGCCAAAGACTTTTAGTATTTAAATTTTAATTAAATAAAATAAAAACCGAGAAGGTTTTTCTAATGTTCTATATAGTCGTACATATTTATTAATAGGCAGATCTATCATCTATTAATCTGCGTTTATGATTAATTATAAATTCTTTTCATTTACAAATACAATACATAGTAATGTTTAAAGCATTTTCACTAAGCTTAAAACTTTAAAAACAAAGAGTCCTTTATCAACATTGCAATTAAATCAGAGCTGTGTTTTTTTTATTTTTCTATATTTCTTTTCAAAGGAATATGAGTATCATCAAGAGACCAAGGGTCTGGCCTGCAACTACTGTACAATACTTCATCTGTAGCAGCATAAAACAATCATTTATTCCTTCTTTCTTCTATTTGCCAGTCAGTCAGTATATCTGTCTGTCTGTCAGTCAATATTAATCAAAACATTCGATTCGATTCCTTCCCTACAGAATTGTTAGAAGCTTTCATTATTAAAGGACAACAAAACAAAAGAAAGAAAAATCCATTGAATACTTTTAATTATTAACGTTGTCCCTTATATTTGTTTCGTTCTGTAAACGAAGCATTTTGCAAATAATGAATGATATAATGAAAATCAATCAGAGGAGAATATACCAACTGTAAAAAATGCAATATATATGAACAAGCCCCAGTCCAAGCAGCATGATGTTTCATAATAGAAAAACCTTATATTGAGAGATACCATAATAAGTTCATAGAACAAAAAATCAAATCTTTAAACGCACTTTAACCACATTTAATGGTCGATGAATGGTGAACCTCCGTCCACACCAAATTCTCTTCTGTCTCATCCTAAACGAATGTCAGTGGGGTAAATACAATAACCCAAAGGCAACGCACAATTCAAACCCAAACCTAAATCAAACTCAAGTGAACCCCACCAAATAACAAATCAAACTGTTTGTATAAATGGATGTACAATAAAAGTCTACCATAGAGTGAGTAAGAATGAATACAACATACATGATCAGACAACAGACAATTCCAATTCATGCCTTAAACTGAAATCAAACCATAATCTAAACTCAAAGAAGGCATAGACAGCTGGCATACAAGGCAAATTTGCTTGATTCGAAAGTTAATATGATTCCTTTGGCATTGTAGGGAAGTGCAAGAACTCGTCAACTCATCAAGTGGTTAAACCCCTTTGTAAGATATTTCCATCATGGCTTTACTTTGTGTAAATTCTGTTGGTTCTAAGTAAAGTTTACCTAGATGTGGAAATGTGGTCCATATTAGACAAACACATTATCACACCAAGTCCTCTTTTTTTTCTTGTTCTTCATGACATAAATCCATATTGGTCATTATGTTTCAACCATCTGAAACACCACATCATTGACTCTAGAATTATTTTTCCAGAACTGGGAGGAGTAAATGCTTTTCTTCCCATCCTTTCACATATTTCATTGATTTTATTATGGTCAAATATTTTGCAAGGGCTCAGTTCATTTGCTTTCAAATAAAGAATTATGCAAATTATTATCGTGGAATACTAAATCTTTTTCAACAAATTTATTTATTGTACCTAAATTGTGCGGAGAACTGCAGTTTAGCAAAATTTATCAAGCATGTTGGCCGTCTATGGTTGGTTAGCAATTACAGAACTCACATGGATTGGGAAAGCGCTTGACTAGCATATGAGCCCAGCAACTTTACTTCACTTTACTGCCATAGAGTCTGTCTGACTGGAAGTTTGTCATTCAGTTAGCCAGTCATCCACATTCAACCAACAGCGAAATATACAATCTTTTAGTGGCGGAGAAGAAAAAAAGAGTCACTAAAAAGAAGGCTCAACTTTTCTAGGTTGTGTGTTTTGACTATTTGACTTCGTTGGTGTGGGTGGTTGTGGTTGTTTTTGTGTGGTTATTGGTGTTATTATCTTTGTATTCTTTGCTGCTGTACGCACTAAACGCACCCCAAAAAGCAAATATTTAACGCGTCC
Organism: Amiota minor; assembly: GCA_037043295.1. Lineage (NCBI taxonomy): Eukaryota > Metazoa > Arthropoda > Insecta > Diptera > Drosophilidae > Amiota > Amiota minor. The sequence goes on from JBAMAW010002482.1 coordinate 229,237, forward strand.
TCTCTCTCTCTCTCTCTGTCTCTCTGTCTATCTATATATATATTGTAATTCATGATCCATTCAATGACATGTTGCTATTGGCAATGATGACGATAGCGGGACTGCATCGTATTTACAAATATTTAGGAATTTATTTTTTTGTGTTTAGCAAACAAATTGCAAAAAAAAAAAAAAAACAAAAAGCAAAATATTTTATTATTGCCCTCCGGGGCGATTTCTTGAACACATGTGTACGCTTTCACATCACATGCAATCGTCCTGCCGCCAAAGCAGCCACCATCATAACCGCATTCTGTCGCAGCAACAGTGAGGCCTTTTTCAAAACGAAAAATATGAAAATATGAATACTTTTTCTGGTTTCTCTTTTATTTTTATTATTATTATTTTTTTTTTTTGTTAGATTTTCATTTTTATGGTTAACACAGTTGTTGGCATCGGCATCGAAATTGGCACCGATATCCTTAAAGCCAAGTAAGATTTCTATTAAAATTTATTAATATAATCTTCTTCTTGATATACAATACAATAAATTTCTTTCCTCTACCCAACACATTGCATTGAACATGGATGATACTCACTCAAGATAATAAAAGGAAATTATCAATATATTCTTCATTCATTTAGGGTTAAAATTTGAATTTTTTCGTAAAGAACTTTCGAATTGCTTAATTTGAAAGAGCGAAAATCCCATAGATGTACAATAAACTAAATATAAACTTATAAGTTAAGCAACTATAATCTTTTTTTCTATTATACAATAATTAAATTGGATCTGAATCATTTAAATATCCGAGGTTTGATCACAAAAATACACACTGAACTTTTTTCTTGAAAACAATGTAAAAAAGCACTTATCCAAACGCTGAATCCATGACTGAAAGCAGTTCTGGAAGACTTCTTTCGGAACAGCTTTCACGTGATTTGTCGTAGAATGGTATGAAAATTGTTTTCCTTTTAGCACAGAAGTCGCATGGTGCTTAATTTGTTGAGTAAGGCGGATGTGGACAGACATGAAGTCTTTTAGCAGTCAAAAAGTCATGAATTAAAAGCGATTCATTGGTTAAAATCTTTTGCATGGACCCATACGAGATGTTCATGTTCTTTAAGTAAGCTCTTGAATATTCATTCGTCGGTTTGAACGAACAAATATGGGTACTTTTTGCATATTTTCATCTATTTGTGAGTCACACCCTCCTGATATCACATACAACTCAGAGATCATTCTGAAGGTGGATCAAGAACAAGCGACTAACTGCTGCGCTCAACCAGGAATCTTTTAATGTAAAAAAAAAAAAAAAAAAAAAAAAAAATAAACAGCCTTGTTTACAAGCAAATAATGGCTCAGGCCAAGCAAATTTGAAGCATCACTGCCACTTGGGTAAACATAAGGAAAGTGCAGGTTTGCCAAAGCAATCTTTTCAGATAGATCACAGCAGCCCCATGATTTATCCGCAACACAACCCTGCCCTATCTCTAGATCTAAATATGCCTACAATACTTGGTATAATCAATTTACAGATCAGTTACTTCTCACTCCCAGACTAAAAAAGCGATAAGTAGTAAAATGAACTGTTCAAAACAAAAAGTTTAAATTCTTATTCCCCTTGATTGATTGTTGTTCACAAAGTCATCTGAAATCTTTGGATGTAGAGTTTAATGTGCAAAAAGTGAGGCGTAGGGCTACTAATCCGTGATATATTAAACAATGAAATTTTCGTGTTCAGATATTCAGTAATCTAAGTCTGTCAAACCAACCTTCAATTTTGTGTCTTTAAAATTTATTTGTTACATGCTAAATGTTGGATTTGAGTTGGAAATTACATCACTTTATTGCTATTTCATAATCATTTAACTTCATATGAAACCAGAAATGTAATCTCACGGTACAAAAAAGTATAAAGTGATGCAAAATTTTAGAAGCATTTTGTGTCAGAAATCTCTTTCAGCCTAATTCCAACCCAATTGCAATTCTCGGTGTGCAAGGAATATCTTTACGCGGTTTTGAAATCTCCCACTTTTTCAGAGGCGATTTGGTTAAATTTACCTTTATTTGAAATAAAAAAAAAAATTTAAGTAGTGTTCCTCACCCTCATAAGCATGATATGGAAGTGAAACTTCTTTAGCGAAAGGAGGTAAATCCAAAATTTAGAATATGAAATGTGAAGAAAATCATAATGCGATGATGTTTCAAAGACTTAGTGGGGAGTGGCTCGTCTTCAGCGTGGAGATTGAATGCTTATGCATGAGTAAGAGAGAGATAAAAAATGCTTTACTGATTGTGTTTACTTTACGAAAAGACGTAAAAACAAGTGGCCGAATGACCGAAAAATAAAAAAACTCTTTGGTATTGAAACAATATAATACCACAATATTCTGTATTATTGCTTGGCCAGATAATTTAGAAGTTTCACTTTCACATTGTATTTGCCTAAATAGCTCCAATATAATAATAACATTGTCAAATTTTGATTTTCGTCACATTTCATTTTCATATTTTTTGGATTTACTCCCCTTTGCTAAAGAAGTTTCACTTCAAATTATGTACCAACAAATGTAGCTCATTATATTCCTCGGTATTTCCTGCATTTAAAGAATTCAACATTTCAGTTGTGTTAAGTATATATTTGCATTTTACACAAATCTCTTTTGTATTAAAGCAAAATCAACCAAGGAGGCAAAAGCAACCATATGTAGATTCAAAAAAGGGATAGTAGATTACTATTCCAAACCAATCTATGTTTGAGTATGTTGTTACAATATAAATTTTAAATTTTCATACTTACAAATTCAGTTTGTGGACTTGGTGCAATCCAATGTTCGGGATTTGTTGGTATTGCCTCGGCTAGGCAAGGATCAAAGCTGGACGGTCTTTTTTTGACAAAATCTACAGGCAAACTATAATCATCACAGATGGCAATCTAAAAATATATAGAATTAGATATAAAAATATATTAATAATTTTATTTGACAAAATGTGTGAAGATTTCAAATGCAGAAACAGAAAGAATATTCTACGCTTTTTTATTTTTCTTTGTTTCTCTTTTATTTTAATTTTTTTTTTTTTTTGATTGTTAGGTTTGCTACAATTTCTTGATAAGGGTTTCTATATTTGTACATTTTAGAGAATGAAGAGGCACCACATTGCATAAGCATAGCACACACACACATACACACATGAAAAAGAAACAACTCTGACGCAAGTTTTAACCAAGTACTTGTGGTTTGGGGGTTTCGGGTTGTGTAAATGTAGATTGTGGGTTATGGGTTGCGTCAAACGCAAGTACGAGTGTGGTACGAGTATCTTTAGCATTTTTCTGTGGTGTATTTAGAATGTCTGTGAATGAGAAGCATTTTTGGTTAGGCAGATTTGAATGGTACGAAAAGTACGAAAGAACGAACGAACGAACAATTGCATTTTCCGTTTGCGTCATCAAAAGTGGGCAACAATGGTTAAATTACACAGTTACAATTAAAAATGGCGTCGCGTACACGTGTAAAACCGAAGAGGGCTTCAGTCTTCAGCTAGACAATGATGGCGACGATGATGATGGTGGTGATGATGATGATGATGATGGTGATGACGGGATTGAGAAAATGGTTAGTGAAACTCAAGTGTTTGCTATGCTGTTTTCTTGTTACTATTAAATGTATCTATCTATCTATCTCTATGATTGCATGGCGGCTAGAGCTGCTCTATACAAAATGCTTCTTCTGATACTTTGTGGATAAAACAAAGTTCAGTTTAGCCAACCGTATACCATAATAGTACGAGTAGCGGTTGAATGAAAAGACAAAATCAAACCACAGCTCACTACACCAAACCAAATGAAATCAAAATTTAGTCAAGCAATTTTGTATGTTCAAATTGATTTTATGTAAGTCAAATGCAAAGAGGGAGAGAAGGAGAAAGAGATAGAATAGTTGGGAATGGGTTCCTAAATCCATAAATCTATTTATGTAAAAGAAAAATTCCATCCATTAACCAACAGAAAACCCAAAACATGTAATGTGTAATTAAATTAATAGAACGAAAGTCTCGAGCACAGACAACATTAAATTTAAGTTAAGTATTTTAGGCTAATTTTAATGATCCTGGAGAAGGACTAAAGACAACATGAAATCTCAACAAATTCATGAACACGCTGACAAACGAGAAAACCAAAATTCAATCAATTCCATTTACACCAATATGGCACTTATACAAGGACATGACTCCTCATTTATTTATTTAGTTTGTTTGGTAGTTAGTTCATCCTTCAGTTAGTCATCACAGTCACTGTAAACTGTGCTCTGCTGTGTTTTACTGTGCTGTCTACTACGAACCTCAAAATACAATTGTAGACGATAAAGTTCACGACAATTGCGGCAATACCATTCCAAATCCTTATTGCGCACTAATTCACGCTCAACATCCCTGGGGACATCGACACATCTGCCGTGAAAACGCCAAGCGCAAGGACCCGCACATTGTACATAAGGCTCAACAATCGCACCAACGGCAATGGCACCGGCACCGGCATCGGCATCGGCATCGGCATCGGCATCGGCAACATCCAATGATTGTGTGCCTTGAGCATTTTCGCTTGTAGCAAAATCAATCCAACAACGACGACAGAACATGATGATGATGATAATGATGATGATGATAATGTTGCTCCTGAAGGCGTTCAGTTCCTTCGTTTCTACGTTTGTTATTTTCCTTACATTTATTGTAGTTCCCAGTTTACCACTCAACAAATTTGCTATAAGGGAAAACCTTTTCCTTGTCTTTTTTATTTTTTTTTTTTTCTTTTTTGTTAATGTCTCCGATGCTGCCGCCACTCAAGAAAATTAAAAAAAGCACAAAAAGAGACACAGAGACTTTCATAAATTATTAACCAAGAACGCACGCATTCTCGAACTATTCTCCTTTTGCTTGTTTACAACAATAGAAGTCTATTATAGTAAGTGTAACTGTATCAGCATCTGTATCTCAATCTCGTCGTCTCGAATTCTGTGTGACTAAAGAGGTGAAGTTCTTGCTGATTTAGTGACTGATTTATTGAGTACTGCTGATAATATAAGGAGCACCAGGTGTTAACGTTTCAACGTATGATAATCAACTGTTTAACGATACTTTTTACGCAGTCAGTCAGTTAGTCAATGTTCTTAATGGCTCTCCCCTAAGTATGCAATGGCAAATCAGTTGACTCCTCTAAGTATGCTAAGAGATGCATCCATCATATACCGTGCAAATATAGTTTCTTTGCTTAGAAAGTATCTCGGCGTTTATTTTTCATATACATATATTTTTTTTTTTTTTTTTTCTTTATTTATGACTCATTTAATGATGATCTGACAGCACAGTTGAGCCGACTCGAGTAGAGTCCACTCGATTATATGTTTGTACAAATGTATTTTAGTTTTCTTTTTGTAAAATAACCAGCAATGGGCCTTGAGCAATGGGTCTTCTTAAATATATACACACACACACAACACAAAATACACATGCAAACATGTTTTCAAAGAACACACAAAAAAAAAAAAATAATAATAAAGAAGAAGATTATATCAATACCCTACACTATTCAGAATAAAAGTGTTTCTAAACTCAAGAACACTACACGACTATTAAATGTTTGAGACATCATCACTTAATAGTAGCAAATTTTATAAAAATTTTTTCAATTTGGAAAATGGAAAATAAAGCCCATGAATTATTGTAAATTTTTTCATGTAAATGACAAACATTTTCATGAAAATGGTATTTGTTTCTCAATTTTCCAGTTTCCTTAATATATTAATATTTTAATTAAAAACAAAAAAAAACAACAATGTAATGAAAATGGGCCAAGTTCGAGTCTGACTCGTACACGGAGGGTTCCATACCAGATTAGGGTTTGTATGGGAGGTACTCCCCCTAGTGTTCCGATTTGACTGACTCCAACAAATGTACAGCGCCTATATTAGAAACTTATAGCGTCTAAATTTCTGTTCAAGAGTCAAAAAAGCAAAAAAGTTTTTCGAATAAGAAACGAAGAATTTTAATGGTGGGTTTGTATGGGAGGTACCCCTCTTAGTTGGCCGATTTGACTGATTCCAAGAAATGTACCGCGCTTATTTTTTGAAAAACCTATAGTATCTAAATTTCAGTTCGATAGAACAAAAAACAAAAAATTTTTTCTAATAAAAACCAGAGTTTGTATGGGTGGTACCCTCCCTAGCAATCCGATCAAACTGAAATTTCGACAATATAAGTTCCTGATGTATAGCCACCAACTGTACAAAGTTCAAGATCATGGGATTACTGGATCGTATAGCTGTCATACAAACCCCTTTAAATTTCTGAAACTACTTTAGTTTTAGTATTTGTTGCTGATGCCCGGATAGAACTACACATTCTGTGAAAGTTTCAACTCTCTAGCTATTGCGGTTCATGAGATATGACCCGAGAACGGACAGACGGACAACGAAGTCTCTGCAATAGGGTTCCTTTTGGTAACCTTTGGGTCCGGATAAGATATATTTTAGTTACTTTCCTTATTGCTTGAACTCATCTCAAACTGTTGTCAGATTATCAAATGAAGCCTATTACTTTGATACTCATTGATTCATCTAAAGTTTCAAGCTACAAAATAATATTAATATTCAAACTATGAAGAGTGTAGGTCATATGAAATAAATGTAGATTTCCGCTTTGCATTTAAAAAAAAAAAAAAAATAAAAAAATGGCAACGAAGAACAAGAACATTTTATTGGCTTTGACGTTGAACGAAAAACGTAAAAGGTAAAAGAAAACTAAAGATAAAAAGGTGCAATATAAATAGAAAAATAAAAATGCAACACGACGTTGACGATGACGATGACGATAACGATGATTATGGTAATGATGATGGTATCACGTGGCATACCGTGTTTGCCTTATGGCAAGAGGTCACTAAAGACAACACGTGACTTAGTCTTCATCATCATCATCATCATTGCCATCATCAGTAGCATGAATAGCATAAGGAGTATTACCATCATCTTCATTTAACCACCTTAACCAAAGCGGGGATATCATGAAAACTTGAAAAGTTAGATAGATGAATGGATGCATGGATGGTTTAGAACGTAGTGGGTGGTTGGTTTGGTTTAATTCAACATCATCATCAGCCAAGTTCGTCGTCATGGATTTTGCTTTGGTAAACATAATAAATTTTAAAAGATTCAGGTAACCAAAATATAAAAGGAACTCATCAGAGATAAACATTAGATACGCTGTTCGCTGGGCCTTGATATAAAATACATTGTGCAATATATTGGGAATGAAAGCACTGCCATCAACATCAACGTCAAGTGTGTTTGTCACCAGGTCCCCGTCGTCCATTATGTCCTTGTTCATACATACAATCTATTCTGTAATATTGTATGTATGAACAAAATAATAGTATAAGTAACATGGGCTAACCGCAAGGCACTTGGCTTAACACAAATAAAGTGATGAGGTACATTGAAAAGACAAAGAGACGAAGAGAAGGAGTAAAGCAATGAAAAATAGAAACAGTGTTAAAGAAAGAATCAAAACTCTGCTTTTGGCATGTTGCCCGGTATATATGCCCGATATTTTCATCATTATGATGATGATGATGATGATGATGGCGATGAGGAGGACTTATGCAACTAACCATGCAATCAACCAACCAACCAACACATGTTGCAGGCACCCTGAAGCTACTACTACATTTCAATGGTTTCTTCTGCATCATTCCTTTTTTCATAGGCCCTGCCCTCTTAAGTTTTCTCTTGTCTTCTTATTTTGACTTGTATCTTTTGTGGTGCGGTTTGACACAATTCCAAAGTCATATTCATTCGGATATAAAATATATAAATTCGGCAGATAGTCAGGCAGACAGACAAAACTAACAAATGAAATGAAATAAAATGGCTTCAAGCAGGACTCATATTGTATGAGTATAAGATGTAAGTAAGGTGCCATAGCTTACAAAGATTTGGGGCGTTTGGGGAACACACATTTTAAGTTGCAACAAAGCAATTGGCTTCGGTTTCACGTTTTTGGTTTGGTTTTTGATTCTCAAATTGGCTTGGCATGGTGGTTTACTTAATGTAAATTTAGTTCTATTTTATTGTAAGTTCTATTTTTGTTGGCGCTATGAAATTCATAAAACCAAAACCAACCAAAAAAGGGTTAGAGGGACTTAGTACATATTCGTAACTCGTGTATATATTGTAATAAATATAAATATGCAAATGAATAAATCCAAAAGGATAATATGACTTTGGTGAATATAAATAGATTTTTACTGCAGCACAGAGTACAATAATAGGTGCCAAATTCTTACGGAAAATGCTAAAGGTTTTGATCAAATTTATTGCTTTTCCAGATAAAATACCAGATTGGATAATAATTTGCCTGTTTATACTTTAGTTTAACTTACAAGTTCTACTTCCCTTATTCTGAGAGTTGAGATTATAAATTGAAATTCTCTACAAAGACTTTCTCAGTGTGAATCTCAACTAAACTACATACTAGAAGACTAAACAATGAAACCCAAATCTTATGACAGAAGAATCTAATGAATAAGTCGGTGAGTTCTAATTCTGTCACAAGACATTTATTATAAAAGTGGTGTTTATCATACAAATTACATAGTAATTACATTTGTAATAGGAAAAGAAAGTCAACTTAATCAAACAGAAAAGAAAATCAGGATGATTGAAAATTACAAACATATTACACGGGCAAGGAAAAGTAGTTGAGCTTTTTCCATTCATTCCAAACCAATATCAAACCCAATAAAAATTAATCAATCAAATCAAATCAAATAAAATAAGTTCTAGATTATACCAACAACATCGTCTTTTCTTCCCATAGTACATCGAGTCATGCGAAGCAAACAGTTAATCAACCATCAACAAACCCAACCACCCATCCACATCCACATATTTAATCAATCAATTAGACGAAGGGTTAATGACGACGATAATGACAAACAACCAACAAAAATTCTTGAATCAAACCTTAATTGAATAAAACTTATTTTGATTTGCTTCATTGCACTTAACACTCTCTTTACTTTTCTTAAATTTATTTCAAAAGTCAGTCATTAAGTCAACAAATGTTTTTACTTTCATTGTCTATCATTGTAAGTTTGTTTAGTGGTGGGTAATATTAAAGTTTCTTGCTTGCTTTTATTTGAAAAATTCCAAGTTGCTTTTAAGCAATTCAGAAAACTTACTCCAAAAAGTATGCAATCTTTTTTTTCCAACATTTTGCTTTCTAAATTTGAGAAATTCCTTATTAGCTACAATAGTATTTCTTGCAAAAATGCGGCTGCAGTCATAGGGAAAAAATATAGTTTATAAATTTACAGCAAAAAAAAAAAAGCAATTACTTAAAAAAAAAACAGCTAAAAGGAAGGTAATCTTCGGTTCTGCCGAAGTTGTAATGCTCTTCATGCTTCCTGTTTTTGTTTACGCTCATATGATTGAGCTAATGGAATTATAACTGTTTGGTCTTGTCTTAATGACTTGTATAATATAATATAATTCGATAATAATTAATATAATAAAAATTCGGTAATAATTATTATAATATAATAGAATTCGGTCTTTGGTCTTGTCTTAATGACATGTATAATATAATATAATTCGGTATAAATTAATATAATATAACTTGGTAATAATTTATATAATACAATTCGGTCATGTCTTAATGCATGACATGACATTTCATATGAGTCATTTAGCATACCAAACATAACATAAATAACATTACAGAGCTGTTTGGTTATACGGTTGATGTTCATAAGTTAAGCGTTGAAAATGTTAGTTGCCTCCGTGGCCGAGTTCATAGAGTGGTGTCTCGAAGTGCGCTCCACGTGGGTTCGAATCCTGCCCAAGACAATATTTTCCGCTGACTTATGATATGCGATATTTAATTTGAATTTAAATAATAAAAATGTCACGAAAAATCTCGTGACCAAACATTGATTATATTAATTATTACCGAATTTTTATTATATTAATTATCAGCTACGTGTTCCCTTGTGTTTTATACACTAAAAGCTTTACAAGTAAGATTGATCAAACAGAGAGAGAGAGAGCATATGGCAGATTAAACAGGAAAGCTTTCTTCTGTTCCCTCCCTCACATCATTTCTCATACGATCATGACCAAACAATAACATTATTGAATTTTTGTTTTATGTTTAGAATAAAGTCAGTGTATTCATACAGCATTTCAATATATATATATATATATATGTAGAAACTATACGATTCACTAACCCTAGGGTCTTGAAATTTACATGGGTGGTGATAATTATAGATCAGGCAGAGTATTCAAACTTCAATTGGATAATATAAAAAACTAGTGGTTTGATTTGGACTCCAATGTCTTCTTCTTCTTCTGTGACTTTAAGACAAATTTATAATACTCGTATGTACTAAAAAATATAAAGCAGCCTTGGAAATGGAGCAATATAACTATATACCTATGTTATATCAATATGTGCAAATATAATTTTTAGAAGTTTGTTGAATATGTACCTATGTATAATCTTTCTCCAAACCATCGTCATCACTTTCCATGGCATTGAATTTATTTGTTCTAAGCTGCAATGTTCAATGATTTCGTCAAAATGTTCTTCATAATCTGCGATTTTCCTAACAAACTTCGACTGAAGAATGCATTCTTTTCTCTCTACGAAAAATATAGAAGTAAATTCTGTTGCATACTTTTCGTTGTATATGTCGAATATTTTTAAAGTAAGTTAAACTAAAATAAACTGAAATATTGTTATTGCTTTTTCTGTTTCTGTTTCTGTTTCCACTTTCATCTACTGTTTCTTACATTATTTTCAGCCTTCTACCCACTTTGACGATGGTTTTGATGGTTGACGATGCCACTTACCACAACTTTTTAATAGCTTCCCTCGCTCGCTCACTTGCTCGTTCATTTATTTGTTGTTTGTTTCTTCCCAAAAGGACCCAAAAGGAAAACTGGAAAACAGGAAAACAGGAGTAACACACACAGTAAAAACAGCCAACAAAAACCAGCAACCAGTAACCCTAGAGAGAGGTCGTTGGCGTCGTTTGGTGAACATGTCCACAGGGGCATAACCACCAACCGGACGTGGAAGTGGGCGAACACATGAATAAAAATTGTTTATACTCTCAGTACTGTTAGGTGAGGTGGGGTTTGTGTGGAGAGTACAATATATGTAAAATATTTAATTTTTAGGCGCAGCACACTAGAAGTGAGTATACCTAAGTGGACGTGGGTGTGGGTCTCCGTCAGGGTTTCAAGTGTTGTACAAATGAAATAAAGTAAAAATTGTTCTTTTCGTTACGCAGCGATTATAAAAAAAGTAAATTAAAATATAAATTAAAAAAAAAAGAAAAAGAGAAACAACAACTAAAATAATAACAAAAGAAAGTAGAAAGTGGAGAGCAGCTCAAAGTAGAAAAATGGGGAAAGAAAACTTATTCAAAATATAAAACAGGGGCGGAATTATGAAAAGTTAAACGCATTCTGAAGACCTCAAGTCAGGGTAAGTGAAGTGAAGTAAAGTAGAGTGAGTGTAAAGGGGCTTAGCAAAAACCATAAAAAGTTATCCAAATAACAATTTCCATGTTATAAAAATAAATATTGTATATAAAATATTGTAGTTGAATAATTAAAATTTCATATTCATCAACAAAAATCTTAATTCATTCATGGATACTGTTTTAATCAGGAATATCAGTTCTTGATTCACCTTACGATAAAGGTCCGAATGAGCAGTCAAGTTGACTTTAAGTTTCGATTAGGCGCTGTTATTTCACAGCTTTGATCTCTTTACGGGGTGACGGGCTGTGTTTTCTTGCTTTTATAGGTGAAATTTATCCAATTACAAGTGTATCAGCATAAGGGAAAATCGCAATTGTTGTTGAATTAACTTAAGAAACCACAAAAAAGTTTCAAAAAACATCTATAAAATTTAATAAATAACTTATTATGTCCAATGGCAGTACTCGTGTTTAGTTAGGTGGCGTTGCTGAGGGAAGTTGGCATTACCGTCGTGTACTGGACTCTGTTAAACTACACAATACCAAATATCAGACCAATTCATAGGTTACATTTTAGTCGGCAGCCATTTTCATGACATGTATTTCTTTTTTCTTATTAAAATGGGAGAAAAAAATAAACAATATTGAACTGAAATTTGCTTTTTATTTTTGGTTGAAAAAACATGCGAATAATTAAAAGCGAAGTTTGATCCTGTCTATGGAGACCCTTCTCGATCTATTATTGTACAATTGTTCAATGATTTAAGCGAAATTCTTAGAAGTTTTTGCATCGTCACCGTTGATGAAATCTGTATCTATTAATATACATCAGAGACCAATTAACAGCCAAAACAATGCTCCGAAAAAGGCACTTGCTGGAAAGGTCATGGCCACGATTTTTTGAGATTCCAAGGGAATAATCCTCAAGGACATTTTGCAGAAAGGAAGAACGTTCATGAAACAGTTCTACAGTGAATTATTGGACCGCTTCTATACGATAATGAAGAAGACAAAGCCCAATTAAACCAAGAAAAAAGTGCTGTTTCAACACGAGATCGCTGCCAAACTCAACTTGGTTCCTTGCTTCAGTTCCCCCATATGAATACGTTGCTCGTGGAAAAATTCATCTCAAAGGACAATGTTATTATCGACACAGAAGCGTATTTTCAACAGTCTCACAACTTATTGATCCACTCTCGCATGTTTATTTTTCAATACTTAGTTCTTCCAAACGTTTTCCCATTGAAATTGTGTCATTTGAAGTGTTCAACGATTTAACAAAGAAATCAAATGAATGATTAGGTTGTTTCTGTTTCTGTTACTGTTAATATAAAAATGAAGTACTCAAGTTATATACACAAGGACTTTAACTTCTAGAAATTGAAACATATTTGCTACTGTTTTCGTAAAGCTAAAAGTGAAAAGTTTAATTTAAACTTTCTGATGTTTTTTTTTTTTATTAGAAACTATGGAAATTTTATTGACTAGAAATTTGAATTGAAAGATAAATAAAGTTGAACACTTTATTTTAGATAAATAAATAAATAAGCTTTCATAGAATAGTTCCCAAATATTCAATATTCTATTTCTATTTCACTGTAAGATTTGTTTGCCTCAATTTCAGCAATATAAAATATCTATCCTTTGTTTATATTGTATTTGTAAAATACTGGGTATAAGAGGTTAAATAAGTCCGTACGAACTGTGTGCATCGAATATCGACTCACAGTGGCATAAAAAGAACGACGCGAGGATGTTTGAATCGAATGTTTTTGTTAAACAATGTTAAATTTTCATAGCAATAAAACAGAGTTTTTACACCTGAGATGAAGGAACAGAAACAAAACAATGGACTGAATAGGGGAAAACTGACTCAAAGGAAAGCAAAGATAGATCAATTTGCAGGCAAAGTTCTTTTTTTTTTTGAAATGCGTGTGAGATAAATTTCATTGATATTCTTCAGTAAAAAAAAAAACAAAAAAAATCAACGGTGATTATGATGCAATTTTTTTTTTTTTTGTTGTTTCAGTGATGAAATGAAGAAAAAGTTATGTTTTATGAAAACAATGCACCAGTTCACACAACCTTTATCGCGGAATCTTAAATCAACATCGAATGAATGTTCAAATTGGTCCTTCATTCACCAGATTTAGCTTCCTCGGATCAGTTCCTATTTTGAAACTTGCAGAAATGGTTCGCTGGAAAAAGATTAGCCAACAATGAAGAGGTGGAGCGAGCCTGCGGTTGTAGCTGTTTTGAGTAGATTGACGATTCTTACTGTATGAATTTAGAAGAATAATTAAATAATTAAAAATAAAATAAGCAAGCAAAAATATTTATTTTATCGGTAACATACAATATAATGGGCTTGAAGCTTGATTTAAAGGTACTAGCCTCAACACTCACTGTGCCATTAAAGAGGAACTATATGTAGAGAAATATACCTAGGTATCCTTTGTTAGGTTTGGTATTTTTGAAGCAACCCTCCTAGATAGATCCATAGATAAATAAAAAAGTTTGACTTTGTCTATGGTTATAACTTAGTACTTAATCTGAAAATATGCATGATTACTTTCTTTTTTTTTTTTTTTTTTGGAAATTTTCAACACCATATCTCTGAAACTGTGGACGCATATACATAAAGCAATTGAATTTCTTATTTAGCTTAATTATTTATATTTATTTATTTCATCTAGCATCAAAACAGACTCATCTCTAACTCTCTCTTTTTAGGATTCCGGATCCGTCCGTCCGTCTGTCTGTCCGTCCTTGGGTCATATCTCATAAACCGTAATAGCTAGAGAGTAGAACGTGTAGTTCTATCCGTGCATCAGCAACAAATACTAAAACTAAAATATTTTCAAAAATTTAAAGGAACATTTGGGTTTGTATGAAAGCCATACGATCCAGTAACTCCACAACCTTGAAATTAGCTTGGTTGGTGAAAGTGGATTAAAAACCTTTAGTGTCAAAATTTTAGTTTGATCGAACCACTAGATAGAGTACCTTTCATACAAATCCACCATTAAATATCAGGTTCTTATAAGCAATTTTTTTTTTTTGTTTTTTGGACTATTAAACTGAAATTTAGACACTAAAAGTTTTAAACATAGGCGCGATAAATTTGTTGGAATCAGCTAAATCGGACCACCCATATAAACCCCAATCTGGTACAGAACCCTGACTCGCATTTGGCCGATTTGTTTGTTTTGTGGTAACTAAATCTACTACATACACACAAAGCCCATGTGGGATCCGACATTCTTGGCCCATTCCATATGGATGAGGAAGTGTATCTTCCCTTATAAATTTATAAATATTTGATAAAGAAATTAGTGATTAAATAATAATTAATAACTAGAATCTTATGAACTTAACAAAAAATAATGAATTTAATTTTAAATTAAATGAATGAGGGGGAATTGAACGGAACGAATAGAAAAGTAAAGAAAGGAAAACAGGAAAAATTACAATAAATACAATAATAAGACTGAGGGCATGAAGAAAAACCAATGGTTACATGTTGTTACATGTACCTATAGTGTGTTTGACTCTCTCAACATGACTTGGCTTGGATGTGTTTTCGTTTTTTGGGCTTTGTTGTTTTTGGCATTTGGTAGAACATAAATTTTAATTAAATATTTGCCTATTTCCATGCCAGCGCCAATGTTAAGGGCAATAAGAGTGAGAGTTAGATATATATATATATATTTTTTTTTTTCTAAAAGAACTTGAAGCCAAAAAACAAAACAAAACAAAGCAACAAAACACAGAATGAATAAATGAAAGCTAGAGAATATATTTGCCTCCTGCTGTGAGATGTGGATACAATCCGAGTGTATGAATACATGTATTTTGTTTATATTGGTTGGTTTATGGTTGGCGGTAGGAGTTTTTTATTCGTTCGATCATTCTGGAGAAGGTTTGCTTAAAAGGTTTGCGTGGGTTTGAGTTTCAAGTACTCAGAGTGTTGCCATTGGCAAAGCTAAATAAATGAAGATTATTGAAAGTCAAATTCAGAGAGAGAGAGAGAGAGAGATAGGTAGAAAAAGAATTTTCTCTTTAAAGTGAGTTAGAAAAAACAAAAATTACTGCCTATGCTGAGGGGCTATGACTCTTGACTCTTCTACTCCTGTACCTATGTCTAAAACTGAACAACAAAAAATGTTTTGGAATAAACCCCTGGTTTTTTGTTTAGCGTTTTGCATTTGGTATTCTTCCTTTTTGAAGCTTCTGCCGTTATGCTCTCTTATTTTTTATTTT
Source organism: Amiota minor (assembly GCA_037043295.1). Classification (NCBI taxonomy): domain Eukaryota; kingdom Metazoa; phylum Arthropoda; class Insecta; order Diptera; family Drosophilidae; genus Amiota; species Amiota minor. The sequence continues at coordinate 245,031 of JBAMAW010002482.1, forward strand.
TTTTTTTTTTAATGGTTTTAAGAAATCAAGTGTCCATGGAGAAGGAGAGGTGTGTATGCAAGCTGTATGTCCTCTGTATGCAACATGAACGATGTTCGTTGTCCTTCATCGTTCATGGAATCTGTGTTTATTATTTCGTTTTCTTCCTGTTTTCCATTTGGTTACGCGCCTCAGTCAAAAATACTGGATGCATGGAAAATCATTTATTTGGTTGGCGACGAAACGCATTAAAACCAGGATGGATGAATATCAAGTGCCAACGTTTGGGGTTGTTACCCGTCTGTTTGTCTATTTACCTCAGACTACATTATCATCATTTTGTTTATATACATTTTTGTGTCTGTGAGTTTGTACATGTTTATGTTACAATTAAACCACCGTCGTGTATGTTGCTCTTGACTTTGTGCCATCATCATGATGTTATTGATGGTGATGATGATGATGATGATGATGTTGTTGAGAATGTGGATGAGCATCTGAATGAGGTCGCACAAGAGTATGACATAGAGAAGGATGAGTTTGTCAACTGTTGGCTACCCATTTGGTTTGTGTGCAAATGATACCCTTACAACAACCTTCTATGTACAAAACATGGATACAAACTCTTACTGAAATGTCCACCAATTTAGATAGATCATAAGAGCTCACCAACTGAAAACTTCCAACACCTCATCTCATCATATTCTGAAAAATTCTTTTCCCCCTTTTTGAAATGAAACCTCATGCGTGCAAACAGTAAATGTCAACTCATTCATCCATCCATCCTTCATCTATCCATTCATTTATAACTTTCAGTTCAAAGTCCCCATTTGGTTCGGTTCACTTGGATTTCTTTGCATTTGGATTTGTTGCTGTTTTTTAACGCAACCCATCAAAAGCAAAAGGAAAAGGCAAGTCGATGTCGATGTCGATGGCTTTGCATAAATTATTTTTGAAATGTAATATAAATTAAGAAGAGAAAAACAGCATAAAAATAAATTCATTTGTGGCTGCTAAAAGTAATTAAGGCTCACTGGCCTTATATCAAAGGCAGGACAAGGCGTGGCATTCCGCCCAAAGCACCCAATGGTTATTTAATGCATGTAATCGATGATGTTGCACATGCCACTATAAGACCCACCTGCTTGTTTAATACTCAATTTCCCATTCCATTCCATTCCCACCCATCACATCACATCACATCACATCCAATCCAATCAATTTCCTCTTCATTTTATGACATTGACCACAAAGTCAACTTAAAAGATTAAGAAGGAATATTTGTTTATTGTATGTAATATTTAAAGTTTATTGCAAATTATGAAATTTAACTCATCTTCAAAGAAATCAGCTATAAAATTTATTAGAAAATTTGTTTCAATCATGATAAATGGGGGAGGGAACCAAGAGCATATTGTAAATTAGAATTGCAAAGAGATTGAGAGGGTGACAAAGAGTGAATTAAAAACTCAAACCACATACACATACATATGTGTCCGATTACCAAACAACAGCAGCAGCAGCAGCAGCAGCAGCAGCAGCAGCAGCAGATGTAAAGAAATATTTTTATGGTTATTCATTGCCATATTCTATCCATTCTTTCTTGTTGCCACCAAACCAAAAAATTATGTACATTTCACGCTTGACACTTTACTCAAGCGACATTTAATAATAAGAAACAAACAAACAATAGAATGAACGAAGAATGAACAGAATGGCAGGCAGCAAATAAAGAAAAACATAAAGTATTTTGGGGGTTGGGTTACATCAACCAATATACTCGTACGACACGAGTTGTAACACAACAACAACTAAAAATCCAATGCGAAAAATAGCAATAATATTTTTATGGGCTTTATGGGTTTTTCTAAAGAGGCAAACTACACACTAAGACAATTCGAAAGACCGCCAGACAGGCAGACAGACCAACAGAAATATGTTTACATAGATGAATGGAGTTGTGGGTGAGTGCAATGCATAACCGAATAAAATAGAAATACATAGTTGTACATAAGAAAGTTGGATAACCATAATTTTAATAGAAGAAAGAGGAAGGATATTTCTTTTTTTTTTTTAACTTATCAGAGGTCCCATAATATGTATAAAAATTATTGGAGTTATTAGGGTAGGATCAGTCAAAATCAGGTATCATAATGTACCCGAATGAACTTACTACTTGTACAATATATATGAAGTCGGAATGTAACGATTCCGATTACGAAACTGATAAATCGAAATCGCCATTTATTTATTGGACGATATCATATAGATGCTGAAACACCTAACTAACTAACTTATTTTGAAAAGAGTCTACTTGCTTGCTCTGACGCTATACCTCTAATCCAGAAGTTCATAAATTTGACGATAGCGCACGCAGAAGGCTCAGAGCTATTGTGTATACTTAAGGTGGCGTTAAGGCATCGCCAAATAAATTCATCCTTCGAAACTAGGGCACGTGGCCTAAAGCAAGTATCAGTGTGGCTCAGTGAAGCTCGAAAAATTAAACTAATGAAGTTTTCACTTCAACCGATGATGTCAAACTAATAATGTTGAAACTTTCGGGCCACTAGAATTTTTTTACAACCTCAAAGTGGTCTGTGATCAATATAGGTAAGTTTGGAAAATATGATCTAAAGAACAGTTTTCGAAAAGTTTAAGCAGAGTCGAGTCGAGAAACAATAAATCGTGGACAGCAATAACTAATCAATCAATGATAGATTTCGTTATTTGGAGAGTTAGGAGACACATTTGTTCTTACAATAATATTCGCTTTGTAATCTAGTAGCAACCCGCCCTGCTTTGCATGGGTGCAATTTTAAAAAATATCGCTTTGGTATTGATAGCAAGAAATTTTATTAATTTATTTTTTTTTTTTTACAAAATTTTGTTTACAATATATTTTGAATACAATGACGCGCGAAAGAGCTACATATAACAGTTCATGAGAAAAACACTCAATGCTTAGGTCTAATCCCACAACGTTGAATGTTTGACCTTGTGATTTGTTAATTGTCATTTTCAATGGGAAATTGCAATCTTTTAAATTGGAAAGGTAGATCCATTGGTATTAATGGCAACCGGGGAATTAAAACGACTTCTCCAGTTCCATATCCGGTCAGTATTGTGCACTTTATTATGTAGTTTTTTTTAATGATTTTATCTACAAACGTGTACCATTGCACAATTTTGGTGGATTAAGGTTCCGTAATAAAATAAAGGGGCACCCTACTTTTAAAACTAATTTTTGTGGGGGCAAACACCAGAGGGCTATAGGGAGTTAAGAAATTTTGTTGGGAAATGAACAGCCTCTTCCAGATCAATAGTATTGCCTACAGAGTAGTATGTTTGAGTCAGTCCATTGACCTTTGACAAAATTAAATCATTTACTTTACCTATTTGATCGTTGGTAGGTGACAAAATAGCTATCTTTTTTAACCTAGAAGTTGTCTGAGAACTTATATTATCAATTCCGGGATAAACCTTTTCTACCAATTCTTGAAGATCATTTACCAAAACGCAAATGTTTTCATTCTCAAGATGAATTCTTCCATTGCCTTGTGTCTCTCTTGTCACAACCGGTAAAATTTGGTGAAAGTCACCTGAGAATAACATTGTGCACCCACCCATAGCTGAATTTGTGCGGCGCAAATCGCGCAATTTTCTATCGAATGCTTCAACGGAAGACTTCTTTGACATTGTAGCTACGTCCCAAACAATTAATGAACAGTTGCGCATCAATTTTCCAGTATTGTTTTTTTTTTTTTTCAAAGACTACATACACTGGTAGTACCTTCAGTAGGAATTTTTAGACAAAGTTCAAACATCGCGTGTGCGGTTCGGCCTCCTTGTAAAAGTGTAGCTGCAATTCCGGATAATGCAACAGGATTTTATTCTCAAATAAAAACATTTGCTGTTGTTGTTGGGATGAACTACATAGACCCTCCCAAGCGCATTTATTTTTTATTTACTTCTGGAAAATTAGAATTGGAAGATCCACAAGGGCCATGTATCATTTGTTTTTTTTTTTTTTTTTTTACAATTTCGTACAGGGTTGGATCAATTTCTTTATTTGATAACTCCGGCGAAATGACGTTATCAATTTGATCCGGTCTAATTTTATTCATTAACCATACCTACAAATAGTCATGTGGCAAACCACGTTTCTGCCATTTTATAGTGTACATGTGGCATCGAACTGGACCAAATATGTAAGCATTGTTCATGAAAAATAGGAGTTTCTGCACTTTTTAATGGAATACTCTGTTCACTTTGTCATATCAGTCTTGTGGATTTAAACTGAAGTAATTATTTTCTTTGTGAATACGATGTTTGATTTAGAAGTAATCAGTATTCAAACTTCTTGAAATTTCGACTTTGCTTTACACTATGCAAGGATAAGGATAAAGATATGCATTTTGGATCAGATATTCTTGATAGATCACTTGTATGACGAACACCAACAAAATCGGATGCAAGTCACTATACACTATGCTCTATATTTTGCTATCTTTCTAATGATTAAAGTGCATATAATGGACATTGCTCTAATAGCAAGCCAAGTGGTCGCACTGCTGATGCATCCAAAATATCTCTCACATACGTGTCTTTGGAAGTTTTGAGTATGTTTCTTACGCAACTATTCAAAATTATTCATCATTTCCTATGAAAGCGAGGAATTTGCCCAATTGCAAATTAAAGAACAATCATCATAGGCATAACTGTTACTTAAATCTTAGTGTTGGAAAGAATTCTTAGTACACAAGATCAACCGGAAAATGATCTTCGGCATCGTTTAAAAAGATTCGATCGTGATACAAGGTTATTTCGTGGAAACAATCAAGGAAATCCAAGAAATGCTACTGGATATTTTCAAATAGATATCAGAATTGGACAGTGTGATCCAAGAAGACTTATTGGAAACAATCAACAATCAAATTGAAACATGATATAAAAAAAAGACAAAAAACAAAAATGACTGATAATTAAAAAACATTTTTTAAAACATATAATAAATCTTTATAAAATATGGTAAGATTACCATTCCAATGCGTAAGAATTACATTGTCAGATTTAAAAAAAAAAACGTGTAACCTGTTCAGACGACCTACTTCCGACTATTTTTTTTTAAATAAAATTTTAACGAAACATGATATAAAAGAAAAAGACAAAAAAAAATAATTAAATTGGATACAAATAACAATTGCACTGCGAAGGAATTTCCATGATTTGATTATTAAAAAACACATTTTTTAAAAAATAAAATAAATCTTTATAAATTATCGTAAGATTGCCATTTCAACGTGTACGAATTTCCATTGATTATTAAAAAAAAACATTTTTTAAAATATAAAATAAACGTGTAACATGTTCAGACGACGTATTTCCGACTATTTTTTTTTTAAATAAAATTTTAACGAAACATGATATAAAAGAAAAAGACAAAAAAATATAATTAAATTGGATACAAATAACAATTGCACTGCGAAGGAACTTCCATGATCTGATTATTAAAAAAAAAAAAAGAATTTAAAATTTTTTACGGTTATGTAATCAAAATGGACAGTGCAATAAATAAGAACTAAGCTAATGCATCGTCAGAGATGAGAATATTTAATTCATTTTTTTTATTTTCAGCAAGTCTAGATGGAAGTGAAATAAAAGATATTTCTTATAAAAATCAAAAATCAATATACATAATGTGTGACGAAATGATAATCAACCGGCGTCAATGTCTCGTAGAGTCTGGACCTCTGGGAATGTTTTGCAAAGGAGAATACGTAATGTCAGTATTGCGCTAAGACATACTTATATGTACATATGTATATACTAAGTATGCACCATATATACAATGTTATATGCGAAATGCTAAGTAATTCAAAAAAGAAACGCATTGCGAACAACATGAATCACACACATATACATAATTTTTCATTTAAAGATACTTAGGATATATGTAGCTAGTGATAGTATCGTTTAAATGCTGCAAATTATGTTAATTATGAGTTTACAGTTTAGTCTAAACTAAAAAAAATATAATTGTTGATGTTATCTGTAAATATGAGCATATTTAATTTAAAAAACAAAATAAATTCATTCAAGAAAAAAGAGCCAGAGCTGTTAAAATAAAAGCTACATTCGCTTCTTGAAATGATGAGTCTCAATGCGAAGAAGATAGATTTGTACGCTCCTCAAGTTGCTCAAGAAGGCATGACCAAGAATAAGATGCAACTCGAAGAGGCAGTGGAATCCGATCAATCCCGCCTTCCTCAAGTCGCGCTGCATGACGACTGCCAAGAGCGCACCGCACAACTGATTAGATTGAAAATTTGATTCATTGATGATATTGATTTTTTAAATTACTTTTACTTATTTTTTCATCAAATATTATAAAATCACCATAAAACCGAATGCTGCGAAGTATAGTGTTTTCCTTTCTTTTTTTTGTACTGTAAAATGGTTATATTCAGTTGAAGAGTAATGTATTTTGATCGAGATCTTGTAATGCGAGAAAAATTACGTTTTAAAAACGAAATTCAAATATAATAATAATAATAATTCAAAACTACACTGGCATCATGTTATCCTCTCAGACGTGCAAAAGTTTAATTTGGAGCACCCTAATGGCTCCAGCTATTATTTTCAAGATTTTAAGGCTAGCCCATCCTTGGACTTCCTAGAAGGCAGGAAGGGTGGTAGCTTCGAATGGTGATTTCCAGGTATTCAATTGTCTCTGGTTTATCGGTGTAACGCCTAAGTAAATAATCCAATGGGACTAAATCAC